>JASGXE010000639.1:0-29305 GCA_030068105.1 Sinentomon sp. SZTP_YWyxl
AAATTGGCCCTTTTCATCCATAAAAATCAGTGGAAAAATGCATTCATCAAAATCACAGTACAAAAGTGCATGAATTAAATTGCTATCGGTATGCCAGAAGGGCGAACATGATATTTGGGTCATTTTTAAATGATGCATTCATCAAAATCACTTTTTCAAAAACACTTGGAAAATACATTCATCAAAATACAAAAATGTTCCAAAAGTGCATTCATCAAAATCATGATACCAAAAACAATGCAAACAGTACATTCATCAAAATCATGGTATTGAAAAATAGTGTAAAAGTGCTTTCATCAAAATCATCGTATCCGTGCAAAAAAAGTTCATTCATCAAAATCGTGGAATACAAAAACATGGCAGGTACCCAAATTTAGTGCAAAAGTGCATTCATAAAAATTGTGCTGTCCAAAAAGAGTGCAACGGTGTATTCATCAAAATCATGGCATCCAAAAACATGTAGTGCAAAAGTGCATTCATCAAAATTATTGTGGTAGGTATCCAAAATGCAAAAGTACATTCTTCAAAATCCTGGAATCGAGAAAATTCAGGGATTAAATTGTAGGGGTATGTGGTGGTATGGGTACCATAACTTCAGTTTGTGGGACACACGTGCCACTAAAAATTACCTCGAAAGTGGCAAATGAAAGTGCACTCCTTCCAATTTCACAATTTGATCCCCTGAAATTATTGGAAAAGTGCATTCATCAAAATCATGGCATTCAAAAATCGTGCAAAAGTTCTTTCAACATGGTGTCCAAATATGGTTACGTTGGTTTGAAAAGTGGTTGAATCTGCATTACGTTGTGTGGTGAACCGACACAATAAAAAAAAACAAAATAACAATATTATAACATCAGCAACATGCTCAGTGGCGTCGTCAGGATTTTTGTAGTGGGGGGGCTGGAGGGGCACAGCTCCAAGCGCGGGGGGTCTGGGGGGCAGCCGCCCCCCAGCGGGGGTCCAGGGGGCAGAGCCCCCGGCAGGGGGTTTGGGGGACGGAGTCCCCCAAAAGCTGACGCATTATGACAAATTTGAGTTCCTCAGACGGCATCTGAAGGCATTTTTGACACAATTCCTCCTGAAAAGTGGCATGATCAAACGGCCCTGACCGGATATAGGTATACTGAAACAGACTGAATCTATTAGGCATCTTAGATTTAGGTTTGGGGCAAGCCGGAAAAGGGATTTTTGCTGCGCAGAAAATCCATTATTTCTGCCATCTCTTGGCCGGTCGCTGTTCGGAAGAAACCCAGTAAACCCATCGAATCTCAACCTCTCGGCGGTGATGTCCATTCTCCAGGTAGAGGTGACATTTGCGCCCTGATGGACTTGTGCCATCTTTTATGTGTTCCATGTATCCTTTTCCCAGGAATAGTGAAATTGACAGCCGGACGATAATTTCGGAAAAGAAAACTTTTTCTGAAAAGAATACTCATGCAGCATATTGGACAGACAGCGAAAAAATCGCTTCTTCATTTTCGGTTTTCAGAATTTTGTTTGGAGGGGCTTCACACTTGTTCACAGATAGTTGAGGGGGCTGAAGCCCCCCCCCAGCCCCCCTGGCGACGCCACTGAACATGCTTCCTTCAGACAATACACGTAGTGTTCTTTGCGGCAACACTAAATTAGATGATGACCACTTGTCTGATCTCAGAAGGCAATTAGTTAGCCATCTGTTCAAAGTGTGTCTTGGGGTTGTGCAGGCAGAGGATGGGTCAACATTGTTTTGCTTTTGGAGTTCAGAAAAACTTTTCAAACTGCTTCCACCTTGTCTTGTCTTGTCTTGGATCAGGTTTGGTTACTGCCGTTGCTGGTGGTTGGTTCGTTCGTTAATGCTCTTGATGAATTCAGATGTGCTCTCTTCTAGACTTCACGAGTTGATGTTTGCTCATCCCATCCACGACAATCATTTGATAGATGGACCACCACATATTCCTACCCCCTCCACTCCACCCCTGACTGCTGATGTTGCTGCTGCATTTGTTACAGCTCAGGGAAGGGCTTGCATGATTTTGACGAATGACGAAAGTTTTGAAGGGGGGGGGGAATACCGGATGTGGGATGTTCTCTCCGCCATCAGAGAGAGGAATGAATTCAATTGGAAATTCATCAATCCATCTTTCACTTTCATGTTGAAAGTGGCATTGAGAAATTTTATTGGTGTGTTATTTCCCCCTGTAATTTGGCAGATGTTAAAATGAAGGAAAGAACAGTTTCTGAGTGGCATTTGCATTAGAAAGTACATCGGTAAAGTTCAGCAGTCATCCTCAGTGAACTGCACTAGTCATGATTTGCTATTCTGTGAAGGGTCTAAAAACGCTCTGCAAAAAGCAACTCTCTCGTCAATTGTCATTTGATTTGTTTCAAATTTTGTGGGCTTGCTCGGTCCTTTGAGGAGGCTTTCTTTCCAAAAATTTCTCATCCGTAGGTTATGTGTTTCAAGAGTTATTAAGGAAACAAAGTTGAAATGTAGCACCAACATTGTGCAAGTCTCCTGGTGAATCAATCTGAATCCACAACAAACAACCGTACGTTTATTATTGTTCATCTTTTCAGTTCTTTTCTTCGTTCTGTTTTGGAAGAGATTCCTCCTGCTCATTTGGAGGAGCCGGTGACAATCATCATACCGGATGTTGACCAGAAGACTATTGAATTGATGCTTGATTTTGTCTACTTTGGAATTGTTAGCTGCAATGAGAGCCAGCATTGTGAGCTGGTGGATCTGATGATGTTGTTGTCGGTTGGAAACATGAAAAGGGAAGAAGACCATTTGTTGATGAACTTCAACTTCAACAAAGGTCATTCGGAACGACTGAAACCTGAACCAACCAGGCCGTCTTCCTGTTTTCATGAACTCATTCAGGATGATGATGATGATGGCTGCGCTTATGGTTCTGGATCTGCCCGTCAAGTTGACCTTTCTAGTCGAAACAGTAATCAATCGTCAAGCCCTAGCAATCTTCCAATTGAAGTGAGCAGCCCTTTCCCTTTCCCTATCCCCCTGAACAACACAGAGCTTGATCAGTTCATTTCTGCAGGTGGCAATCCATTTCACCTTTCATCACCTGTTGCCGCTGCTGAAGGTGATGACAACACTACAGAGGAAGAAGAGGAAATTGTCAGGAAACTTAACAACCTGGATGAGATTAGCCTTGTGTCTGTTTTGAAGCAGTCTGGAGCAGGAGCAGGAACAGGAACAGGATCAAGGGCATTGAGGATGTCACGAACAGGGCAGAAGTTTGTGGATGTTGAAAATTGTCAATCAACAAAGTTGCTGGACAGGTGGAATTTCTTGGCCTCAGCCTCAGCTTCAACAGCCAAGAGTTTTGGCCTGCATCATCTACCTCTGTCTGTTTCTGTGTCTGGTGCAGATTCAGATGGGGATGGAACAACAGATTTAGTAGACTATTGCAGGGGCAAAGGCCTACCAGAATATCAAAATGTTCTTCGTAGAACTCTTCTCAGGACAAAGCGCAAAGGTATGTTGCTGTTTTTTTGCTAACAGATGCATGTCAACTTAGTTTGAGCAATTAGTGCATGACATTGATCTTCGTTATGCACTGGTGGCCACATCCTATAAAAATGCATGCTTGGAATACAGCCGGGATTATGGTAATGGAGATCAGTTAAAAGGCTGAATTCTGTAGGGTGTACGGCATGAAGAGGGCCTGGCAGTGGCAACCAATCTGGGTTCAGTGAGTAAGTGATACCGCTTTTATCCTGAAAAGGCCCTTTGGGCCCATTGCCCATTCAGTTTTCCAAAGGACAAGATTCCAGAAAAAGAGGACACACGCCAGATGGTTTGTCTAGATGCTTTGTTAGAAAGAATAAAAGATAAAAATTTCCATGCACAGGGTCTCGAATTGCAAGTGCTTCCACCTCCCATGTCAAAAACTGGCCACATGAGACAGCACCTCCATGAACATACGGATATCAGAGCCAGAGGAGAGGGAACTGGCACAATTATAGCGAGAATACATGATGGTGTTTTTTACGTATGGTTTTCGTTGTGTGCGGTGGGTTGATATCCCGGCTCAGTGGCACGCGCACACCAAACGAGCGATTTTGACTGTGTTTATACGATATTTGATTGTGGCTATGTGTGCGTGTACTTTCGGCCTGTTTAGTAGAAGAGTTTTGCTATTTAGATGATTTTTGTGAGCGCAGATTTGGTCTCCCTTCAATGAAGCGAGACCGGACCTGACTGAACGGAAAAGTGTAACTTGTTCGTTGCAGCCCATGAAACTGGACTGCAGGCTTTTGGGATGCCTCAAGCTCGGGTTTTTGGGATGCCTCAAAAATTCCGATCCGCTTTCAGTGCGTGTGTCAAGGTTGAGCTGCTGCCCCTGGCTGCAAAAGTTTTCCACAAAATCTATCCCTTTTTGCCTTGGCTCGTTTTGAGACTTTTGTCGATTATGACTAAGGAAATGAAATGAATTAAAGGCCAAGGTCTTCAGATTGCAGTAATGTGCAGCCAATATGGCAGGTCTTCAAAAAACCACCGCAATGAGGCGGCGTGGTGAATTGCGATGAGGCATTATTGTCCAGTGTTTTTCCCACGGAGTGATTTTTTTTACATTTTTGTCCCATTAAAAAAAAATTATCAAGACCAAGTGAAATCTTTTTTAAAATAATGCAGTCAGGACAAAACAAGACCATGTCGGATCATTATTCAACCCCTCGCCTCTTTAGTAATTGCGGATGCGAGGTGGTCGTCACTTTAAAGCTCTTGCCATTTATCCGCACGGCAAGCAAAAACTGTACATACTTTCTGGGAGACAAGTACTTAATGAGCCTAAAAATACTTCGTTCAATTTGCTTCCTGTACTGATGAGTGACGCGGAACAAATTAAGAATCTTGCCAGCACACATCGGTTCAAATACAGTTCAAACTTGTCGGTTCCAATGAAATTCAAAATCAACGACCAGCATGAACAATATGGTCGCTGTCCAAGTCTCTGTGTGGATGGATTTATTCATTTTTTTCAAATCCGGTGTTTCTTATCAAAAAATTAACAACCAGATCCATTGTTTCCTTTCGTTGTTCTGTTCAAGACAGAAAAATACAACGACAAACTGAAAAATTTAGTGACCCTGTGGGATTTGAACCATCATCCTTCATTCTAAGCAATTACGCTCATTAACCAATGAGCGACAACTTGTCATCGGGAATGCATTCTAAAAATGTTGCCTTTGTAACCTGATGTGGTATGCTTTGTCTGGATTCACGTTACACCACCTTTTTCGGGTCGTTTTGGGGGCATTTTCGGCCCCGATTTCCAGCTGGAGTCAACGAGCAACGCTCCTGGAAGGTGTTTTGTGCGGAAGGATATGTTCTCTGTCGTCACGGCAAGGGAGCAACGGTTGTCCTCAGTTCTTCAAAGGTTCCCATGAGGCATTTTGGCCTTTTTTATGGACAAAGATTCCCCTGGCCTTTGCAGTCAGAGAGGATCCTGTGACATTTGCGTTCAGGGGCGTCCTCGGCCTTCACGGCCAGGGGTTACCCCCAGCCCAACCCAAAATCTGCCACCCATCACCGCTTCATCACAATGCCAAAGATCCATCTACATTTGGACGTGACACATGTTGCAAGACGGATGTGCTGGGTGTTGCAGACATTCAGCTGACATCAGACAGCAAGCAGCAGGTTGATAACAATCTTAAGGCGGAAGCCAAGCAGAAGCAGCACAGGCATCATGTGGGGAGAATGGGCAGGTTTTCCCAGGTTTGGTCAGCTTCAAAAAAAAAAAAAAAAAAAAAACAATGAAATGAAACCGCAGACAACATCTGCGAACTTTGCCCTTCGCTTTTTGAATGTCTTCAGAACCCATCATCCAAGTTGCATTTCCGTTCAACGTGAGATCGATGTTGCGACCGACCAGCCGAGCAATGAGTCGCTGGAATGAATTGAAGGACACTGTGCAGATTTCAGGGTGTCAGCATCAATGCTTTTTTCATTTCATTGATGGACAAAAATTGAGATGAAATGTCCTGAAACTTCTGCAAACGTGATTTACCAAGTCGCAAGGCTATGTGTTTCAAGTTTCAAAGTGTCACACGCGGCAAATGTCTGAAATTGGGTCATCATTAATTAATCGATGCATGGTTTTTCCTACGGGGTTTTTCCATTGCAACTGCTGCGGCAGCAATTTTCGACTCCAGCTGCACAAAGCTCACTTGACCTTTCTGAGGATTCGATGCTCCATGGACCATGCCGGGTTGCAGCTGAATGGGATTTGGTGACTATCAGTGAGATGGGAAACGTCTACCAGCTTCCAAATTTGCAGAACCTTCAGTGTGTTCCCAGTGCTGAAACAAGATTCCAGGCATCCTTTGCAATCGAGCATCCAAGGAAATATTCTGCAGCTCCCTGCAAAAAGCTTCTAAATTACTTTGCATGGTTCCATAATTTTTGCGCCAAATCATGTCGGGCACCAATATCTTGTCAGATGCAAACGTGACTTTACAAGACACCGCAGAACTTTGGCCTGAATGGCGGAAGTCCCACCTTCTCGAAGAGCAGCGTGTTGCCGGCGAAGTCCTATTTCTGCTAGGTATCCTCGGGATTCCTGGCTGGAGGCGGGGGATCGAAGATGAAAAGAAATTTTGAAATTTTGGCTATCATTCTGCTTTATGGGTGCAAAGTTGTCGTTTCAGAATTCAGCAGAGGATCTTTTTCCCAAATGGTTAACTCCCGCCCCTATTCCTACAACGAACGACACAACAACGTCATTACGACACTGTTCACAAAAGCGTCTGGACTGCCTGAATTCCTACGTCATCACATTCGCTTTTGGGAAGCTGTTTATACGAGGGGGGCAGTTTGAACTTCTACCATGCATTCTTTTCTCATACCATGACTGCGGTATAAACCAGATAGAGTTTTATTGGAGGACACTGCCCCCTTAACATTATCATTATTCTACAAGGTGTCGGTTTCCAAAGCAACGGTTAGGTTAGGTTAGATTCGATTGTTTGGGTTCTAACCTACGTTAGTAAATCTGACCAAAATAAAACTAACCAAAATAAAAATAAAATTAAGAACAAAAAAAAAAAAAAAAACCAAACCAAAATAGTACCGAACCTAACACGATAAATAATCCAACAGCATTGAAATGAAAAACACACAGAATGAACACCTAAACCTGTCGGTATGCCTTGAAAAGAATGATAATGTAAAGTGGCAGGTCAAACTGTCCACCCAATACTCTCTGACACAGTTGTTATGGTGTGCGAAAAGAATGCACGGTGGTCGGTAACAGTTCAAACTGTCCCCCTCATACAACAGCTTTAACCGCTTTTTGATCACTTACCGAACCTAACTTATTTCAAACCTATCCTTTCCTATCCTAACCTTCAATTGCAGGAAATTCTTGGGAATTGAAAAAAAATGAAAATACCGCTTGCGAATTTGGGCTGTCCATACCGCTTTCCACTGTTCAAGCAAGAAGTTTCTGCAACTGCGTGCGCGATAAAATTGAAGTTTGATGTGTCGCAGTTGTTGGCAACAGAGGGAAAGAAAGCATACTTGCTCACATCAACCTAGCACTTTGCCAAATTCCATATTTATTTTGTGCAGTGGATATGTCATTTTTTGCATGGAGGCAAAAGGCCGCCAGGGCGAAGCTCCACTAGTCAATCAATGAACAGTAAAACAAAGCGGAGCAAGCCTGATCGCCAGGACAAGCGCAACGTATGGGCATTTTCATTTTTCATTAGGACCTCGAAAAAATGTTTCCGTTCCGCAACCCGCATGCATGTACGATTTCTACCTTCCCCCTCTCCTGCACTCCCCTGGGATCTTTCCCTACCTTCACTTCATCTTGCAGATAGCAACAACCTACCATGCAAGGCAACAAGAGCATATCCTCACCAACCCGGATGAAAAACACAACGAATGTTCAACAGTGTTCTACTTTTGAATGTGGCAACCGGGTACCCGGCTGAAAAAACGAATCCGATCGTCCACATTGTGTTTCCACCGTCGTCCTATTCCCACTATTACTCATATTGGGTGACACTTCCACATGGCGGGAGACATTTTGGTGTTCCAAATTTCGACGTTTGCCTTACAGGTTGACAACAGGTCTGAAAACATCATAGGCAGAATTCCATTTCAGTGTTCTGTGAATGTGTGAACCTCCTTCGAAACAGTCGACACTGAAATGCTCAGAGGGCAGGGGCATTTATTACTTGCATTTATTACTCGGTTGAAATTAACTTGTGAAGTGCAATGAAACTGATGTTTGAGATTTTGTCAAGACAGTTTCATTACCCACCCACATGCAGCACTGAAAATCACTAGTCATTCAAACACAAATGAACTTCCTTTGATCACCAACCACTGACTTGTGAGTTGAAATGCAACATGCAACGCACAGCAAAAGCCTTCTCTCCCTTCTCCAACTGCAGAAAACAACACACAGGCTGGGAGGACTGCTGTTTTTTTTTTGATGTTTTGTTATGGAAGCAACCATCAGACATACACGGCACCTGAAATTTGTCAGCATGAAGTTCCCTATTCTTGAGGAGGACAGTGCTTGATGCTTTTGCCACAAAATTAATTTTTTTTGCAGAAGTGTAGAGCACTGTACTCCTCATGAAAAACCTATGCCTTTGCTGTGAGTTTCAGAACCATTCGATAAAGTTACATGCACAATGTATTTTTAACTCCCTTTTGTCCCACAGATTTGCAAGTGATTGCAAGTAATCAATGCCTGTTGATTGCTCAGATTATTTTCATCATTCCAATTCATGCAGGATCAGCAAAGGCCTCATTTGATGAAAGTTTGACCAAAGACGCTTTTGGCACAGAGGACCAATGGCGATCAACTGATATTGTGGATATTGGTGACAAATTTTTTGACAAAAATAAGGCTGATCTGAAAACAATTTCGGGAACCTTTCTTCTAATGAAAGAGAGTTTTCACAAAAATGGAGCTCAATTTCTTAATTATTTCGACACCAAAAATCGACACGAATCAGCCCACAACTTTTAACACAACAGCAACTTTATGGAGATGCATCTGTCATGTGTTCGGCTGCACAACGTTCTTCCGCCAGCAAAGTCATCTCGGTTTTAGCTGGGATGTAACGCACCTTAACGTCGTCATAAACTCTTTCAACTCTGGATTTGTCTGGGCAAGTTGGCATTCCCAAATTTCAAAGACTATACACCTCTGATACTTCCAACAGCAACCGTGCAAGGAATGTTGCATCGTAACTGCAATTTGCTCATTGCTCTTTCATTTGGATTGGGATGAGATGACATGTTTCGACCATGTTTGAAGAAGTCAAGTATCCAAAATAGAAACATCCGTTGAATTCGTGACACGTCAGTTCCCAGGTGGTACCTGTCGATGCAAAACCACACCTCTTTTTTCTGGTCCACATACCTACTGCATTCCATAAAATTATGTTGTCACGATGCTCCAGCCATGCCAGCCATTTATAGAGTCATAGACTGAAATGGAATACTGGTGAAGCTAACTGGTTGTGATGTTGCGGGAGTGACGAAGTAGGTGATTCCGGCGAGACGTTCCCCGGGCCCGGGTGACGAGACTGAAGACTCCAATCTGGAAGAAGATGAAAATCCTCCGGCAGAATCAGGCTATCTTGGTGATTACTTCCAATGACTTATCACTCAATTCGCAAGTCATCCGACATTGGGACATGTGTCCAGAAATCTCAAGATCAAGTGGAAGAGATGGCTGCTAGAAGCTTGATAGCAGTCGAAGAGATGTTAATAAAGCTTGCTAAAGTGGAAGGGAAGTAGTGCGAATGGCAATGAGGATGTCACACCCCTTTGTGAGGAAGTCGACTTTCGATTACTTCAACGACATGACACCTGCTGTAAAAGTGAAGTGATGTTGAATCAATATCATTTTCGCAGTTTGAAATCATGTCGTTGGATGTGATAAAAAGATGTTCCCTACTGGACAGTTATCGTACCACTTATCATCAAGTTTGGATTTGTTCGATGGTATCATGATGGATAGGGAGTAACTGGTAGCGTAGACGATTTTTTCGTTCCTAAAGCTGGATACGATATGTTAACCCCAGCTGTTGGAGAGGCTTCCAACAAGTTTGCAAGTTCCACCCACTTTGAAAAAAAAAAGAATTAAAAGTCCAAGGTCCAACAGGATTCCATCTGCATATAAAAAATGGGTGCCTGAACCGCTTAGCTTGGATCCGGATCTGGCTGGATCTAGTAAACCTGGACCGTTAGGACCCCTACCTTAAATTTTATTTTTTTTTCTATTGGCACCTGTGTGGAGGAGCTTGCATACCAACCATCTGCCTAGTGCCTACCTATTTAATTATGTTTGAAATGCAAGCCACCTCCCTCTCCATCCCTCCACACAAACCCAAAGGTCCACCAGCATAATGGAAGGGCCGAAACGGCCAAAAGACATTCTGCTTGAAGAAGCACAGCAAAGCAGGACAGGCACCGTTGCATAGCGAATGAGAATGGTACAGCGGAAAATTAGCTGTAACCCAAATTCAAAACCCTGTTTGCTGACATTGCTTGACCCGTAGTAATTCAATTTACTCCACAATGAAAATGATCATGAAATGCATTATAAAAATGCAATTTTGTAGTTTTTTTACTTAAATAATGACGGAAGGACTGAGCGTCAGCAAACAAACAAACACTGTTCTGTTACGTACTCTTAAGAGAGTAGACTAGAGAGGGAAGGGTTCTGTGTGCAAGCAAATGTACGAACAAGGTTGGAGTTGCAGAGATTGATAATGGCGAATGCAGTGCCAGATGGCACCTCTCTTTTGGCATTGCCATTCTTTCGTTTTCTTTTTCTTTTCCAGGTTCACATGGCCGTTGTTTGGATGAAGGAGGTGCTGATGGAGCAACAGGAACAAAGGCTGGTGTAATAGAAGTAGAAGAAGAGATCGTTGATGGAAATGATGATGACAGAGCTGCCATTGCCATTGCCATTGATGCAGCAAATGACAGCTGCAGTCGTTTGATGGTTGACAAAATGGAAGCAGAAGCATTCAAATCAAAATCGATGCTTTCAAATGCTTTCCAATGCAGCTTTTGCAACAATCAATTTAATTCTGCATCAGATTTGACAAAACACATGGATGAATTCCATCTACATACAACTAGAAGAGGAGGCTACATCTGTAAGATATGTGGTTGTGCTTCACAGTGGAAGTCCTCTCTTCAACGTCATATGAAAATTCATGCATTGGACCGTCCATTTCCATGTCCAGCTTGTAATCTGACATTCAAATTGAGACAAAATCTTACTCGTCACTTTCTGACTCACACCGGAGAAAAGCCTTATCTGTGCAAAACATGCGGAAAGAGATTTACCCAACATTCTGTGATGAAGCAGCACACAATTTTGAATCACACGGGGGATTTTCCACACCGATGCCCCCACTCCCATTGCAACAGAGGATTTCTAAGACCTTCAGAGCTGAGGCGTCACATGTACGTTCATGCGTGATGTGTTGAAAGACAGACTGGATAAAGGCAAGGCAAGGCATAGGCAGGGAACAATTTGAGCTTTCTTTTAGGAGTAAGAAACAGAATTCTAACAAAATTATGTCTAAAGGATGTGCCAGTTTTTTAATTAAGGCGTGCAACATTCTAAGATAGAGTGAGGAAGATTTTAGCAGATTAGTGAAAGTATTGTTGCTGTAGGTATGTACCCTTATGGCCTTATTGTTTACCTGGTTGTTTCATATGCAGTTGTCCGTCCTTAATTAAAATGGAACAAGTTCAAAGGGGTGTGGCAGGACTCTCATATTTGGCCCCATTCAAATGAAATGGTGTTAAATATGTAACACAGTATTATTGTGCCTTCATGACCTTTCCATTCATAATGCACAATTGTAATTATTGCTGTTTTTTATATTGGACTTTTACTTTACTTTACCATATTCCTTCAAGTTGTGACAAAGAACGAGGAATTTTTGCAACTGAATTTTAAACAATTCGATGTTCAAAAATGACACCACGAAACTTGAAATGGGAAAGAAAAAGGACAAAAGAAAAGAAAAGAAATAAAGAAATTTCCTTTTTCTGGTTGCAGGAGCTGAAATCTTAGTTAACACGCTACAACAGCTTGCTCTCGTCCGTTGTAGAATAATATTAATCCCCCCCGTCCCATTACACAAGGGTTGGTTTCCAGCTGTTGTAAACTAATCCTTCTCATTCTACAATTATTGTACAATGGCTCGCTTCTGTTTGTGTATCATTTTTTGACCCCCCTCATTCCGCAACGGATGGTAGTTTTTTGTGCTGAAAGTTGACCAGCCTAAGCCAGTGCAATTGGTGGTGGAGTGAAATGAAATGAAGTGGATTGAAATAAACAAAAAAAAAAAAGAAAAGGAATGATTATTGACAAAACTGCAAGCTGTGAGTTAGCTGTTGTTTGTGTTGTTGGATTGTTTGAATTTAATGACAGAGAACAACAGACAACAGCTGCCATGCTGTGACTGCTCAGCTGGGTCACATTATTCGTTCGTCATACTCATTTTTTTTTTTTTTTTTTTCATTTTTCATTTTCCCACCCATCAGAGTGGGTTCTGAGCAAATAAATTTATTTATGATGACAATGTTGTGACAAAAAACAAAAGACTTCATAAATTTAATCTGGAATTGAATTTCAAAAATCATTAAAGAAGATGAACATAAAAATACTCAATGCAACGCTCCCTTGCTACCCTTTGTCACTCCCCCAGCTTCACCCATCCATCCACCATCCCAAACAATAACAATTTTGTGGATGGATTTGTGTTGAGGAAATTTCATTTCTACGCTCAAGGCTCAACACTACTCCATTTGTGTTGTTGTAGAGAAAAGTGCATCCATGCAACTGCTGAATTGATTTTAGTTGGAACCAGGGAAGGCTGAGTGTCAGTGGTTGCTTAGCACTGATGTTTACCTTTTCCAAAAATTTTTCTTCTCGATTTATTTTTTGTTCATTTATCCTTTCAGAAATAATAAAATCGTGGGAATGTTAAATTCCAAAAAAGACCCATGGGGTGCATTCAGAAAGTTCGTGGTGTTTGTGCTGTGTTATTTTCAGAGAAAGAAGTTTTCTTGTGAAAGAAGTTTTCTTGTGAAAGAAGTTTTCTTATTTTTTCTTGTCGTCTCCTGCCTTCTGTACAGGTCATGATTCCTATCTCTCCGTCCACTTCTGCTTCTGCAGGATGCTTTCTCATCGGCCACTTGTCTGAACCACTGATCTGTTGCCCTACTGCCCAGAGCTTATCTACCTATCAGCTTTCATGTCATTACCCCCCTTAACACCTGACCATGGCTTCATTCAGGTTGGGAAACAGCTGATAATAATTGTCAGCGAAAACACTTTGTCTGTCCCCACAAGTTGTTTATTCTTCTGAGCAGTGAAAGCAACTATTTCTCATGGGTACCTAGCTTCAAACAACACTTTTCCAAACAACCAAATGTTAAAGAAGAAAGGGTTTTCAACAATTACATTCATTTTATTTAAGAAAAGTGAAATACAGGATGGAATTTTGGGAGTAGGCTAGGGGTTTCGCCCTGCTCCCAAAAATTATGATCCTGTTTTTTTCACTCCCCTCCTGCTGGGAATTAACCACCAGTTGTTCGTTTGCCCCTCCCTGTCATGTGCCTATGGTTCGCCACATTTAGAAATTTAGCCTATGCGAGCACAAACATTGCACCCAGAATGAACCCTAAATTTCAAAATATCTTCAGCATCTTCCCAGTTCCCCTGGAACTCTGCTGGGGCTGGGGCTCTGACGTAGACACCAATTACTGATGGGCTCTGCACCCAGACCTGAATGGGTTGAGCTCAGATCCTTCACCGACATTAGACATAACATTAACCATCTGAAAACCTGAATGACAACTCTGAGCATACGTTCCCATGACCTGCTGAAGAACCTGTTGTAACACCACTTAGAGATTTCAATTATTAATCAATAATTATTCCTGGAACTTTCGAGATGCACCTCCTTTTGTTATTTTTGTGTCGTAGGTATTAGCGCTTGACCGATGTTGATTTTTTCCGATTTCACTGATTTCCGATCATGAAATCTATATTGATACCGATAAACACCGATTACCGATTTTTTATCTGTTTTCCAGTTTTGTCTGTGTGCTTGCTCATTGGGTGCAGTTATTGTTTTGCTGGACAGTCAAAAAGAAAAACAGAAAGGAAAGGTAGAATTGCATTTCGATCTGATCTGACTCAACATCTTCAACTGGCAACTGTTTAGTTTTGTGGCATAATCTGGAATGATTTATTTCTCATTTATTTTCAATAATTTGTTTGCTATCCTGGGCATCATTAATTGCTCTCTCTCCATTCTGCACAATGGGATGTGTTCTCATTGGCACTTTACCTTTGCCACTGCTCGCATGGGTACTCTGATGTACTCTGATGTTTTGGATCTAAAAACCTAGAGTACATACAGTGGACTGACATTTCGTTTGAAAGAAGTGTACAGACCTAACTCCACTGCTCAGCTTTGCTATAAATGACTGAGAGATAAAGTTGTTCAGTTTTTAAAAACGAATCAGCAATGTTGCTCTTTCATCAACCAACCCATTTCTGCAGTGGCAGATTCATCCTCCCTCGGATGGGGGACAGCAAAAAAAGCATGCTTACAATATGGGATTTTGGGAAGATCCAATGCAGGGTTCTAACGAATAGGTGATTTCCATGGAAGAGGATCTGGAGACAAGGTTCGCCAGCAGATTCAGAAATTCTGCTCTTTTGGAGTTCATTGGGTGCAACATTGTGGTTCCCCCCAAAAATTCCGCAAGTATCAATATTTATGCCCGGGAGAGGCGTTTGTCACCACTGGCCCTCGCTGGAACCGTCACTGCGTGCCAATGTCAATAAAAAAAAAACAGCAACACTCTGCATAACACAGACCCACCGCAAATGGATAAATATCATGGACAAATTGCAACAATTGCATTTCAATTAATTGGGCACAACCAAGAGATAAAACCAATTGATGGGGGTAGGTACAAGCCTGTGTGTGACAAATGAAAAGTAATTGACATTGTGTTTCTATGGGGAGTTTTGCATTGTAGTGACCCACAAAATGTTCTTTCGAAGGGAACAGAACAGCCCAGCTGCCGCATGAGTGATCTTTAGCTGCTGCAAATTCTCATTTGACTTTTTTCCAATGAAAGCCTCATTGCGCATTGACATTGTTGTAACATGATAAAGGCATATAGCTAACAGGTCAGTGCCTCAAAATGAAACTGTTTTTTTTTTGTTCTCTGTCCAAATTTCCCTATCTGTGCGTCCTTTAGATCTGTTTTATGACAAGAAAGAGTACCTACCGCATGCCAAATGGTCAGGAGTGGCAAACATGGTTACTCCACATTTGGCAACAATGTTGTTTGATTAAAGGACTATGCAACAAATTTATGCCATGTGTGAGGGCAGTACATCCATATTTGTCCCTGTGTTGTCCCTCCTTGTTTTGCTGATTTGCTCCAGGCAAATTTATGCTAAATTAAATGAAATACATGTCAATTGCAATTTGGCCTGTCCAGATTGTACACAGGGGTGGCAGCAGCTAAGTTTTAGGAGGCAGGCCCCTGACTGGCGCCATTGATTGCAATTGTTGTCAATTTTACACCAGTGTGAATAAATGTCCGTGTGAATTGACCATTATGCGAACCGAACAGTTGGCATCCACTTTGATTCCTCTCTTGTTGTGTTCCCGCAGGTCTTTCCTCAGTGATGCCCATGCATTGAATGTTGCTTGTTGAATCTTTCTTTCAGTGCGGTGCGTAATTGAGGATCCCTCCAGATTTCCTTTTCATTTATTCAACTCATGTACTCAATCACTGCCACCCAATTGGATCTTTCTAAGTGTATGCAGGCAAACAAGACAATTTTTGAATTTGAATTGAATAGAAATGCATCTTCATTTGAAATTATAATGATGTACAAGTGTACAGTGTGGGCCATAAGTCCCGCCACGAAATTTTACAACAGAAACAGTAATGTAACCTGTTGATGTTAGTGGTCCAAGCTGTCCGTATATTGGCCGCCATGATCTCTGCAGAGTGTGATGCGGAACCAGGTTCTGTCGCTCATCTTCCGCAGGTGTGGATGGTGATGCTGTTCAGCACGGCTCGAATACGGCCCTTCAGGTCGTTGGTGTTGTCGTAACAGTAGGCTGCCACTTTCTTCTTCACATATCCCACAGTGCGTTGTCGCAAGTAGTCAGATCAGACTGCGGAAAGGCCACCCCAGAGGACCATCCTATCCACCTGTTTGGGAACATTTCAATCGGAAATTGGCGGACGGCAAAGCCATGGTGAGCAGGGGCGCCATCCTGTTGAATGATGACCGTTTCGATGATCCCAAGCTGTTGCAGTTCCGGAATGAGGAATTCCCTCAGCATTGTGCGAGATAGGATTGCTGATTCACAGGGCCGTCAAAAAATACAGCCCTAAGACATGATGGCTCGAAACGCTTGCCATCACCATCACGTGCGGCTGGTGGAGTTTGGAAAAAAATTAGGATTTGCATCACTCCAGAAATAGCAGTTTCTCAGTGTGATGCTGAGGTAAAACTGCACACTCGTCGGTAAAAAGGACGTTTCCGCGGACGGAGGATATTGGCAGCACATACAGCATGGCCTGGCAAGCTTGCTGACGGTTAGCGAGGTCAGTGTCACAAAGCTCGTGGACCACGCACGGCTTGTAAGGGCGCATGTGAAGATCAGTTATAAGCACCGTCGCAGAGTTGTGCATGGCACGGAGGCTCGCACAGCCGGAATTGCTGTCTGACGGATTACAGGCTAGCCAAATTGCTTGGCGTCCAGCACGGAGCCAGTCTCAAAGAGTTGCCTCTCCTTTTTCTTGAGGTTCGTCTTCGTGGGAGCTGCCTTGTTGAAACACGCAGTAAACATTGTTCTTATATCCTGCAAAGACTGATGACAGTGCACCCGCTCGTGGCACCACACTGCCCCCAACAGACCCCCTTCAATTGTGAAGCGACTGCTGTCAGCCATAATGCTTGCTCAACAGCAGGAAAATGAGATCCAAAAGGTAAAGACAACAAAATCACGTTTATAAGTGTTTGTAGGCAGTGGTCGGCATTGTAGATGAATGAAGCAGGCGATACGACCACGTCAACGAGTTAAAAACGAGAAGTCACAACATAAAAATAAAACTCACAGAGGAGATCTTTCGACGTGTCACCACGCCATCGTCAGCTCAACTGACCGCCGACTGCTGCTTGACGAGGGCACATCCAATTTTCATATTGTTCGGCATTGACGGCTTTTTGTTGAAAAATGAATGCCAAGCGATATCCAACTGCATGCTGTCCTTTTTGTTTATGGGTGTGTTGCACTGCAGGATGTGAATGGATTCCTTCAGGAATCCATTCCTTCAGGAATCCATTCACATCCTGCAGTGCAACACACCCATAAACAAAAAGGGCAGCATGCAGTTGGATATCGCTTGGCATTCATTTTTCAACAAAAAGCCGTCAATGCCGAACAACACGAAAATTGGATGTGCCCTCGTCAAGCAGCAGTCGGCGGTTCAGTTGAGCTGACGATGGCGTGGTGACACGTCGAAAGATCTCCTCTGTGAGTTTTATTTTTATGTTGTGACTTCTCGTTTTTAACTCGTTGACGTGGTCGTATCGCCTGCTTCATTCAAAATCACGTTTGTGATGGCACTTATGGCCCACCCCTTGCACTAGCCATGCTTTACAAATCCCTTTAACCAACACACTGGAACTACTTCTCATCAACACGCATGTTTCAGGATGTTTGCTGGTCAAAAGTATAAAAACATAGTGAGAGTGTTAATCAGTCATCACCACACCCAAAGTTCATATAGGTACCTACTGTAACGAGGCTTGAAGTGATGTTGTTAAGTCAACAGTGATATGCAATTGTTCTCTCAAAGTGGGTGTGTATTGTTTCTATCTTCTTCCTTTTATTCCTGCGTCACATAATTTAATCCATCTCACAAAAGCTAGTCTTTTTTCTTTCCCAAAGTCGTTGTTTCTTCTGAATTTGTTTGAGGCGAGGCCCACATTCGTGCTCTATTTCCAACGTCAACCCGAGTGGCAGATGGGCGATTGAGTGAGAGAGAGGGGGAGGGAGGAAGAGAGGGAGGGAGAGATTTCCAAGGCATTTTTTAGAACATTGCATTGATTTTCGTTTGTGTTTTAATTGTGGCCATATTTTTGTCTCATTGTGTGCAATTGCATTGCATTTTCTAGACTACCTTCCTGCCTACCATCTACTTAGTCTGTTTTTTCATTTTTGTTTTATAAATTATCCACCGTCTGTCTACTTAGTCTGATTAAATTTTTTTTGTAATTATGCCTATTTTGTTGTACCTACATCGTAAATTTTTCTAGATTTCTTGACATGTTGTTTGAATTTCTTGGAAACTTGCATTTTGTTGCTTTGCTTAGCTGAAATGAAAGCCATTCCATTACAAGTACATTCCATTTTGCAATTATTGTGACGCTTGTCAATTTTAAAATCAATATTTATTGAATGAAACATTTTCATGAAAAATGTGTTTTTGGTTTTGTTTGCTCTCAGTACTTTGTTGTTTTTTTTCCTTCTTAATTGGCTTTAATCGAGGAAAAGGAAGGAGTTTTCCCTTTGACCTTGCACATTATCTTCCTTGTTTAACTCTGTTTTTGGGTTTGTTTAGCCTGTTGTTTTGTACTTCGCTTGTGTCAGTGTCCAGTGATCATGTTTTCTTTCGTTCCATTCCAAAAGGCGGTGTTTGAAGGTGGTGCTTGAAAACCTTTTGCCATCTGCCAAAAGGTTTTCCGTGGCCTGCCAAGTGCCATGAAATAATGAGGCAGTTGTGGGCCGCATGAGTCTCAGCAGCAGCCATGCTGTGATTTCTTTTCCCATCATGTCCGAACAAAACACGTTTGCATCCTGAGCTTTCGTGCACAAAAAGGCCCGGGTTCAATTCCCGGTCAGGTCGTAAATTTTAAATTCCATAGTTGTGCTTGCATCTGATTAGATGAAAAAAGTTCTCGGATGATACTGAACGGGATAACACATAAGTGTGGTGTGAAGATGAGGCCATGCTGAATAGCTGTGAAACGCCAAAAACAATCATTGTCACGAGAAAAAGAAGTCAACAAAGCAGTTATCATTGGCCACCAACCACACCTGACACAAAAATCAAATCAACAAATAGAACAAAATGAACCTCAAATAGACAAACATCACATGGACATGAGCATCAGATAGGTTATTTTCTGATTTTGTGTTTCAGATAATTGAAAAAAAAAAGCGAAATAACCCATCCATCGATGAGATACTTTTTGTTGATTTTTTGTCAACATTCCTTTTTTTTTGTCTTTTTCTCTCTTGAATGTATGGTTGATTCGATTCTTTCGTCTGTCATTGCCTTTCCACTGCATTTATTCAGAAGCTGAGTTTTCAATACTTCAAATAACATTTTAAATTTTTGATGTGTGATATTTTGTCTTTCAGTGAAAGTATTAATTTTCTTCATTGAAACATCTGTCCTGACCTGACTCGAAAGATCTTCTCTCACTTTCTGATGATGATGATGATGATTCATCTCGAAATGTATTCTGTTATTTTTATGCCATTTTGTTGCTGCTTCAATGCTGCTATGAAAATGGGGCCAAATGACATCCTACACTTTGCTTTGTAACCTAAATTTGGTGTGAGCAGTGCTCAAATTGTGAAATTGATTGTTATTTTGGCTTGGGGATGGTTGGGGAGAGAACTTTGGGTGGGCTGGGCCACTTGAAAGCTTGAAGGGCTGGGTGCAGTCACCCCCTGCAAGGTTTACCAAGGGCAGAGCTGTTGGTAAGGGGTTTTCATTGTTGAGAGTCCTGCAAAGCTGTGGTATTTTGACAAATTCATGTCCGGCAAACAACAGAGCACAAAGTATTTCAAGTCCGATTTGGGGGTGGCAAAATGTGGAGCTGTGATTTCTGCATTTTCACTTGTTGTGAGTGTTACTTTAGATCACCTCAACACTTGAATTGAATCACTCAGCCAAAATGGAAAAACAAAAGAAAACCCATCTGACTCCTATCTATCCAATCGTCCTGTCTCTGCCATGCCTCCCATCTCAACCAAACAATTTGTAAAGCTGTGTGAATCAGCAGCTGGATCAATGATGATCCAAATCCATCTGATGTCTGTCTCTCTCTCTCTGTGACCACTCCAGCAAAACTGCCCCTCTTTTTCCCCCACCCACCCAATCCCGATCCCAGGGGCGCAAATCCCTCTTGAGATCTGGGGGGGTTAGTCCATCGGGGGCCCTTTTCACGGTAACAGGGGCCCATTTGATGAAGCCCGCCGCAGGCGCAACGGGGTCTGGGGCAGCGCCCCAGCGGGATTCCAAGGGGCAGAGCCCCTGGCAGGGGGTCTGGGGGACGGAGTCCCCCAGAAGCTGAAGAAATTTTGAAATTCGAGTGTTCATTTGGGGTCCAAAATTGATGTTTCTTTCAAATTTTGGGACCCAAATGTGCCTTGAAATGATGGGCGCACTTTTATGGTTTTGCAAATTTCAGGCCCATTCGCAACAGGCCTGCACGAAAGCCTGAATTTCCAAATATGTGTGTGCAAGAGACGTTTTCTGAAATTCACGAAAGCAGATGCAAAAACAAAAGCGATAGGTACCCATGTCTCCAACAAAAGAAGGTCAAGAGGAGCAGTAAAATTGTCAAACTTAATTGTGAAACAAAGTCGGGGGCACGCGGGGTCTGGGGCGGAGTTCTTGGCTCAAGTGGGATGCCAAGGGACAGAGCCTTGCAGAGTTGCAGAGCCTGGCAGGGTGTCTGGGAGTACCACAGAGGTGTGATAACTTTTAGGAATTTCAACATGCATTTTGGGCCGGATTTTGGCTATTTTGGACACCATTATGGCAAGGGCTGGGTGGTCAGGCTCATACATACGGTATCATTAAAATTTCTACAAATAATGCTGCTTCTCCCATATCTGTAGATTCAGGCTGCTGCCATTGCAGGTGCTTTGGCGTTCATTTTTTTTTTTTTTTGTTTCCACTGGACAGACGTTTTTTTTTGGAAATTAGGGTTTTTTCAGAGTGGCTGAAGGCCATGATCTGGATTGATTCCCTTGCTTTTTCGGGGCACAAGAGCTGTTTTTTTCGGGCCGGCGTCAGGGGCGCTCTGTGGGGTTGGCAAGAGGGCCCAACCTCCCATAATTTCACCAGTTCAAATTGTTCGTTACGATATCATCAAAATGCGGTCAAATGATGACTTCCCTTTTCACATTTTCGGAATGAGGCCGGCAGGTTGTAGGCATTTATTTTTCTTTTCCATTAAAATCTGCTGTGTATTTTTTTTTTGTTTTTTAGAAATGAAGTTTTCTAAAAGCTGGATTGATCCCCTTGCGGTCAAGGGGCCCAGAGGGGATTAATTTGTGCTCAACGCATGGGCCCTTTCTGGGGATGGCAAGAGGGCCCAAATCTACCAGAATTCCATCAATAAAATCTATTCGTTATCACAGCATTACCCACCAGTCACCACGGCGTTACCATAGCAGGTAGTTGGCACTCGCTTTTACTTTCCCACAAGTCTGTGTGTTTTTGTCTTGAAAGCTGGAGCTAGATTGATTCCCTGTGTTCTAAGGGCCCCAGAAAGCTAGCTGGATTGATTCCCTGGTTCTAAGGGCCCCAGAGGGTTAATTAAGGGCTGAGGCAGGGGCCCTCTGTGGGGTTCAACGCATGGGCCCTCAACGCATGGGCCCTTTCTGGGGATGGCAAGAGGGCCCAACTCTACCAGAATTCCATCAATAAAATCTATTCGTTATCACAGCACGCATTACCCACCAGTCACCACGGCGTTACCATAGCAGGTAGTTGGCACTCGCTTTTACTTCCCCACAAGTCTGTTGTGTTTTTGTCTTGAAAGCTGGAGCTAGATTGATTCCCTGGTGTTCTAAGGGCCCCAGAAAGCTAGCTGGATTGATTCCCTGGCGTTCTAAGGGCCCCAGAGGGGTTAATTAAGGGCTGAGGCAGGGGCCCTCTGTGGGGTTGGCGGAGGACCCAAATCCACTAGAATTCCTGAAATACAATTTTTTCGCTATCATAGCATGACCACAGCGTCACCATAGCAGGTGGTTGGCACTCACGTTTTCTTTCCTTTTTTAGTCTTGTGTTTTTTGCAGTTTTTTTTTTTGGATATGAGGTTTTTGTGTTGAAAGCTGGAGCTGGATTGATTCCCTGGCGTTCGAAGGGCCCCAGAGGGGGAAAATAAGGGCTGAGGCAGGGGCCCTCTGTGGGGTCGGCAAAAGGGCCCCACCCCCTCCAGAATTCCACTCACCGAATTCTGGGGGGGGTGAACCCCCCCCAACCCCCCCCGTGATTTGCGCCCATGCCCGATCCACTTCCCTTTCCATCCATCATCCAGCATGCAGCGCTTCCAATGCAATGACATTTTTCACAATGACAATACATGGATAACAGTTGAGAATGATGCATGAATTGAATGTGAAATGGTTGGATGTGATTTTTTTACTGCTCCTGTATCATATCACTCAGAAATCATAGATAGACTCAGTCAGGTGTGGTGTGGTGGTGCCATTGTTCTGTTAAAAGTGTTGTCCAATTTCTGTTGGTGTTGTGATATATTTTTTGTGAAAATCTGTTTAACACAACACATTCCTGGTTATTGATTGATCAGGAAGGACGATGCATCTGTACACTTCTGCCACAGCAAGTAGCAAGTTTCCAAAACAAGAAAACACTTACGAAGTTGGAATCGATTTTGTCGCGTCTCGCTTCAGACTTTGTCAGTCACCAACTGATTTGAGGCCTTAAATCTCTTTTTGCCACCAATCATTGGGGTCAGTCTTCCTGAGGAGCAAATCATAAACAAACAAAAAACAATAATTAATAATTGTCTTGCTCTTTTCTTTATCATTTTTCTTCACCATTTTCAAATGTGTTTGATGTCTGAAGACGGGCAAAGTTAACGAATTTCGACATGGCTTCTTTTGGATGCTGATTTAGAAAAATGTTTTTTGCAGCCCACTTGCAGTTAGGATACGAATAGTAGGTATTGCTCTTTTATGAAAGAGTGACTAAAACGGTGTTGAAAGACTCACTTGCCAGGTTTTCTTTTTGTCTTTTTTTCTTTCTTTCTTGTTGGTTTTGTTTTGTTTTTGATGTGTCGAAAGCAAAACAGGTTTGCCACTTGAGCAAGAGGATGATTAAAGTGTGTTTGTTGTCTCAGCATCTTATCTTTATCCTCAATGAGGACAGGGTGCTGCTGATCAATAGGTTGATAGAGAAAAAACAGATTACCGTGGTAACAGCAATCAGGGATTTTTCTTACCATTGTTGGGGGCCAGTTGAAAAAAAAGACTAAACTAGATCATGCTGTTATTCCCTGTTCACTTTGATTACCCCACTGCCCACCCCCTACGAGAGAGTGATTAGCTGATCTTATGTCGGTGCAGAGCACCAATATGCTTGCAAGTTGCAGCACAAATCAAGGCTGTGTCTCCTAATTCATTTTGCCTTCCCTTCCCTCTCTCCCCCTCATCCTCTCTCTCTCTCTCTCTCTCTCTCTCTCTCTCTCTCTCTCTCTCTCTCTCTCCCCCTCGTGTGTTCAAAGTGAAACTGTGTGTGGTTGATTGAGGGTAACTTTGTCGGTATGAATTGTTGTTGTTTTTTTTGTTTACTAAAAGGATTCAACTCCTCACCACCATATTTCATCTAGTTTTGATATTGTTTCTGCTCGTTCAGTACATTACGTAGTTTGTAAATGCATTTTCTTCTCTCTCCTCTCCTCCGGGAAAATATCAAATTTCAGTATTTCATTAATTTTCTTTCAATAATTGTTATTGATTTTTCTTTTGTGAATTTCTTTCCATTGGAAAAAATGTGAATCTCTTTGATCAGTGACAACTAACTTGGCATGAGAAAGAAAGCAAATGAGTTGAATCACATCAAAAAAAAAAAAATAATCTGATTTTGTGTTATGAAAACCTCTTTTATCATTCATTCCTTGTATTTTTTAAAGTTTTGTTTTGTTGTTGCGGCCATTTTAACTTCAATTAGCTTCAATTTTTATTTCATGTTTACTTAGCATTTTCTTCTTTTTATTCTTTGTTGTTTTTTTGGGCCTCAAATCCCATTTTGCTTCTTATGTTTGAGTTGTTATGTCTATGGCTTGAACATTGCATTTGGGAACAGGTTTGAGAAAAATGTGTGGTGTGGCTTTTTTCTTTTTTCTCGTTGTCATTGTCAATGGATGACCAATTTGAAACTCATTGCTTGGTCATCAGAAGAGCCAGAAGAGTCAGTCAAAGAAGAAGGAGTGGAACGTCCTTTCCTTTGTTCCTTTTTATATTTGGACTAACTCAACGGCTGTTTGTTCTATTTTGGTATTTCCAGCCTCATGCATTCTCACTTGCTCACTTGTGGCTTGGCTTAATTTTCATTACTTTTGATCACTTTTGATCATTGTGTTTGAAAATCACAAACATGACCTGTGGTGTCATATGTTGCTTCACTCACGTTGAACTCAGCACTATCTCATCTCATCTCATCTTGTCCAAATCTATGTGTGCGTGTGTGTGTGTGAGAGAAAGATCTTGCTTCTGCTTGCTTACGTCATGTCAACATATTTTTGCTGATGGATGATGCTCTTGTTTTTTGGTACTAAATAGTAGCAATGGTTAACTAGCTACATCAGGTATTAGAGATCCAATCCATATCTGCAGGAAAAAAAAGAAAAATCGTTGCTCAGGTCCAGGTCTCTGGTGGGTGGCCATACATACATCGTTACGACTGGCAAGAAAGGAGAAGAGCCCCCTTTGAAAAAGACCTTTGCGGAAATTGTGATATTTTTGCAACGGACCAAGCTGGGGTAGTAATTTTTGGTAACTGAATCGAAGAAGGTTCAATTGTTTTGCTTATGCAATTTTCTAAAATTTTCTAAAAATTCCATTATCATGCGATGTCTGGTCTGGTGTCAACATCATTCCAGTTTGAAAAGACCAAGATTCCATGGTCAATAGATAATACCTGCTCTGCCAAGCATCATTGGACAAAACAATGACACTTAAAACCTGCCATCTTTCCTGTTTAATTTTGCAAAGTTTTCATTTCTTGTGTTTGGAAATGACTCACCAGTGGGTCTGCAAGTGACATGCCTTGCGTGCATTTGTGCTAGAATGTGCAGAAAACATGTGCTACACTTTTGGACAACAGAGGAGGTGCGGAGTTGTTCTGCTTCCATCTGTCTGTATTCTCGTGGTTCAAGGATAATCTGTCAATTGATGAATGAATGAACAAATGAGAGAAGGTGTGGTCATTTTGCTCTGGTTTATAAGCATTTGAAAACAGAATCCTAGCATTTTTACTAGTCACGTGATATGTTTCTAAATGTCTGCCTCCATTCCATTATTTGGTCTCCATTTGCCAATTTCAGTTTGAGTTTTCTGTTGTCTTCATCCTCTTCTTGGCTCCTTCTGTTCTGATCTGTTTCTTGCTTCTGACTCGTTAAAACATTTTTAAGCTCAACCTGCTCGTAAGTTTTAGTTTGTGTAGTTTTGTGTTTTTTTTATTTCCTAATTGCCAAAAAAAAAGTCTTGGTAAGGTGGCATCTTTGTTGGATAATCATTCGGTTACAATTTATTTCTCATCTGAACATTGCGCCATCTGAAAATATGGAACACAATAATTTGACTAATGTTGATTTGAAAAACAATTATGATGCTAATGCTATGAGGTTGTAGGTATTTCTCCCTCCTTGTTGTGACTGTCTGTTTGTCTGTCTGCTGTCCTTGCTCTTTTTTGTTACAAATAACAAAACGTGCCTGGTCTGCATATTCATTTCCATTTATGGAAGGCATCATAGTTCATTCTCGTATTGCCATTTCTAATCATGGTAATTGTTACCCGCTGTTGTTGTTGCAATGTGTTTTTTACTCTTTCCATGCAAATCTGCCATACACAAGTAAATCCTTTGCCATGCTGACAGAGGATCAAAACCTCTGCCATGCTGACACGAGGATCAAAATCTCTGCCATGCGCGAGTGAATCCTCTGCTATGCTGACAGAGGAATGATGAAAATAACATTGACATAAAATTAAAAAAAGAAACTTTTTTCACTTTTTTGTAAAAATTGATGGTTTTTAAATCCCCCCTTTTAAATCAATCAACCAAATCTTTTTGTTTTTATTTCTCAATCCTGTTCTCAACTCGATTCTCGTACAAAAAAGGCTGGATGAAAGAAGCACACATTTGATTTCACCACTGAATTTATTGTCCACTTCATCAAACGGTTCTTACTCATTGGCACCATAGCACATTGCTCATTTACTCGTAGTCATTACTTCTATTTGACCAAGGAGACGTGTGGGTTTGTTCTGAAACAATGAAAAAAAAAACGGCTCCCTCTCCCCATCCCTCTACTCTTCCAAATCTCTCTCACACACGCACGCCCACCACTGATGCATGCACGCACATGCCACACGTGCACTAACCAACCGACCCGGACCGTCAATGTTGCTTTTTGAGTTTGCTTTTTATACATTTTCAATTCCTTATGACTCCTCAACCGTCGTATTTCTCAGTGAGATATGGGAGTTTTTCTTAAGTGCATTTTTTTGTTGTTGACATTTTTAGCATTTTGCCAGGGATGGCAGCCTTCTTGGGACAATAATAATCCTGATGGTTGCAGTTCGGAATACCGGCCAACATTTCAATTCAACATTGCTGGTCTGAACGAGTTTTCACAGATGCTCAAGTTGCCCAAATGGGATAGGAAGATTAGGTTAGGCGAGGTTGGGCTAGTTTTAGCATGTCACAGAGCAAGGGTGCCAACTCGTCCAGTCCAATGTCGCAAGGAAGGTATTCCGAACTACTACCGACCAGATTTAATATTCCTGGAGGTTTTTTATATAAGTGATTTGTTGATAAAACATTCCTCATTGATCATTGTTGTCATGCCTGATGTTTGTGTATCATAATATATATACATAATTATTATTTTATTTTATTTGTAATCAATAATTCATTGTTGGTTTCCATTCAATTCCTTCGAAGTGTCTCAAGTAAGTAAGTCTGCAATAATATTTGTCCTAAACATTTCTTTTTATTTCTTTTTGATTTTTTTTATAAAAAAATAGCAAACCGTTTCAAAATCTTGGCCCACCTCACCCAACCCCCCAACAAGTGCTAGGGTGGTGCCAGTAAGTTCAGTTCAGTTGGTTGAACAGGCCAGGCAAGCACATGTTTGTGAAGTCACAGTGATAGGAACATTAACATTAACACAGGTTGAAGTGAATGTGTCAGTGGAAAGTGTGTGTTCTGATCAATTGATTGACTGATTTGATCAGTGCAGTGGATCAGTGTGTGATGTTTCTCCGTTTTTGCGCTGATCAAATGATCAGCTCCAACCAAAAGATTCATCGTCAAATGAAGATTAGATTTAGAACATTGTTCTCCTTCTCGTTTTGAGGAGATGGATGCTGGCAGTTGTCGTCTGAAGAATGAGCAACCCTATTCTGATATCATTGGTCTCAAAGCCGACTTGCACCGTCATTCTGATCTGATTCTGACCAATGGTCAAACTCAGCACAGGGTTTTTGCTCACAAAATTGTCGTTGGATCAGCCAGGTTAGTTTGTTTCAGATTATCATTGTGAATGTGCCAATTGAATGATTTTCTTCTTTTTTTCATCCTCTTTTGGACCGCATTTGACATGACATGACAAACAACATGATCCTGGATGGGATGGGCTTGGCTGGGCTGGTTCTAGTTTTCTATAAAAATTGAGCCAATGCAATCATGTGAACAATGAACAACAACAGCAGTGAGTCAAATGAGTTGTAAAAATCTTGACATGCAAAGAAAATGCCTGTCTTTTGGCTGCAGGGCCGGAATTGTTGTTTTTTGCTCCACCAAGTTTTTAGTTGTTTTTTTTTCAAACATGTCTTACGCTAATGCCGATAATGATAATGACTGAAATGCATTTATTTTTCATGAATTTTGGATTGAATTGAATCTAAAAACCCGGCTCTTGTCAGCTAAAAAAGGACTAATTTTTGCATACTTTGGTGAAGATGAGGCAAAAAAAAATTTAGCGGGTCTCTAGAAATCTAGCGTTAAAGTTGCGTAAACTTTTAATTTTATTGACCAAGTCACCATAACTCAAAAACCACTTGACCTAGAAAATTGAAATTGATGCACTAGATGATGGCACCAAATGAATACCAAATTTGAATAGAAATATAGGTAAGAAATATGGAAGTTAGTATTTTGACCCCTATCACGTTAAAGAAAGGAGCACTTTTGCGTAAGAATTGAGTTTTTATTCAAATGATGGCAAACTACGACCATCCAACTCCTTTCTTCTTTTTCTAGCAGAGACAAAGGGAGATCAGCAGATACCTACTGAACATCGTGTGCCCCAAAATGGTATTTGTGGCACCAGGTGCCAGGTTCCCAAAAGGGGGCCATTCAGACTATTTCTTGTTTCTTATGGTACTGGCATGATGAGCCACATGTCAGTCAGTCGGCAGATTTCAAGAAAACTGATTTACTTGCAACTGAGCACTTTTGAACTTGGATTTAGTTGGAATCAAACCGTTTTCTGCTTCAGAACTGTTCCGACTGACATGTCTGACCAGCAGGTTTTCTTTCTCCAAGGATAAAGTGGCTTACAGTCTGGGGTATGCATGAGTTCAGACCAGTGAATGCGATTTGGAATTGTTGGATTTCATATTTGCTACTGCCTGTTGTGCTTTGTAGCAACAGTCGTATTTTGAAAGTTGACAGCAGTTTATTATATCTCAGCAATGTATGTAATAAGATAATCAAGACTTCATTCACACAGTCCCCCCAGCCAAATAGCAACATGTGCCCCCCAGCTGTCTACTTGTCATTTTAGGTGTATCACCGCAATGCCAATCATGGCACTTTCCAACTGAATCCAACACTCCCTTCAGAAATCACATGCACGTTCTGCCTGTCCATTTCACCTTTGTGGCCTTAGCTTAGCATGCAGCTCGTGTCTGCTGCGCCAGTGGTTGCTACACAGTTCTGTTGTTATTGGCTGTTGACTGCTGTGGCTGCCTGATTTGACTGAGTTCTGACCTCTTACAGAGACTGGTTATGCTTTTTGTCGAGCTTAAGATTCATTCACGTTCGAGAGAAAATGATAGCAAATAACAACACAACAATCAATACAATCACCTGCGAATCATCAATGCCGATTGCTTTCCTTCTCAACTGTGCTCAAAACATTACATACCCACTGCATATTTCTGGACTGACTTTGGCGCTGCGTTGTG
>JASGXE010000640.1:0-29724 GCA_030068105.1 Sinentomon sp. SZTP_YWyxl
TTTTTCGGGCAGCCGTTCGACACTCAACCGCTCCCATGAAAAGTTCAACCCCTATTTTCACTCATTCTTCCCAAAACCCTCAGGGAATGCAATGCTCTCCCATCAAATTCTGCTCTTCTAAGAGTCTTTCGGCAAGTAGATGCTTATAGGGAAGGAACATAAATTACTTCGTATTTTGCCTTTCTGCCTTTCAAATTGGTTTAATTTCCCTGTTCCTCTGATTTGTGAAGACCGATTTCTGCATATGTTATGCTTTCTTTACCATATTTTATAACAATTGAAGACGCCGTTTGCAGCTATTTGTTGATTTCGATTCATTCAGCAATTTAAATTAAAATTGTAATTGAAATTGGAAAATTGGCACTGTTCGCTAAAGGTACCTATCGGATCGCGGAGCTTGTTTGGCAGGTATTCTGAAACATTTGCACAGCAATTTCACAAGCTTGTTGGATTTTTCGCAAACGTTCCCTGTGCACCGCAGTCCGCTGGGCGCAGACATCCGTTGTTTCCGCACCTGCTGCCAGAGCTTTCACTGCCCACATGCCTCCAATGGAGGCACGGTAACGGAAGTTCGGAATACCTGCCGACATTGGACTGGACGAGTTGGCACCATTGCTCTGTGAAATCTGAAACTAACCCAACCCAACCCAAACCTAACCCAACCTATATTACCAAACCAAACCTCCAAACCTAACCTAGCCCGGTAAGGTTGGTTACCCTATCGACAACTTTCTTGAATTTCTTTCTCAAAGCGTCGGTATGCATGGTGAGGCCTAACCCAACCAAACCGAATCTTATCTTCCTATCCTATTTTGACGACATGAGCGCTTGTTAAAACTCGTTCAGACCAGCATTTTTGAAACGTCGCCGGTATTCCAAACTGCAACCGGAGGCACTGTTATAACCTGGCGGATGCCCTCAATTGTGACCCATTCCTCATATTTTTTGTTCCTGTCAGGTGCTTGGGAGGACACACTCACATGTTTCAAACGGGCCCAAAACTCTGGCGACGGTTCAACGGCAACTAGGCTGAAGTGCACACTTCCCACCCGAAATTTTTTCTTTTCTTCTGCCGGTCTCATGCCTGGTGGAGAGCCTAGATCGGCTGATAGGCACATGGCTGGATCTGTATCTTAAAAACAAATACAATCAATAATGACATCCAACGATGGGAACATGTGTTTTGCTTGGCGTCATTTTTGAATTGGATTCCCATCGGCATCGGCAAGTGTTTCATCGTTCTTCGAGTTTCGTCGAATGGGATGGCATTTTTGCAAAAAGAAACCGCCGTTGGGCCTAGCATGTGTCATGTCCGCCTGCCTCTCTTTGTTTGCGCTGCCCGTGTTCGCCTCTTATAGCCTGCCTGAAGCCGTCAGAAATTTTTTGCACTCCGCCACTTGTCGCTTCTTTTCCGAAGAGCTTTGAACGGTGCCTGTTGTGTGCTTGCGATGTTTTTTTTTTCGAAGAAAAACGCCAAACGTCATGCCATGGAAATGATTGAAGATCTGTGTGTGCTTGGAAGTGGGCGTATCCGCCTGCTGAGACCGACTGGTCTATGAACTAACTAGTTCACATCCGCTTCAGTCGTTCTTGAGCAAACAAATTGGAACTTTATGTTGAGCTGTTAGCTCAGTTTGTTTATCACGCTGAGACTTCTGACTTTTTTCGTTTCTGAGACGTTCATCAAACCGTTGGGCCTATGATCTGGATCAGAACCATCCACGTCGAGCTGAGAGAGCTGAGCGAAGGTCAAGAAATTCTCGGAAAAGGAAGGCACTGACAAAGGCATCGAGATCCTCAACCAAACCAATAGTTGCCTGATAAGGTATTTTTACATCAAACACCGTTGCCGCAAGGAAATTGTTGGGCTTCTTTTCTGGACAAATACCTAATGCTATTGTTCAGCCGTGCTGTTTTGTAATTGCGCGCCACAGTAAAGCAGGACCTCATGTTACAGGTACAGGTGAGTAAAGAAGTGGGTGGCCATAGCAAAAAAATTAAATTTGCTGTTCTTTTTGTCACATTTGCGATCAGAAACTTTTTCTGGCTCAAACCGCAGGGATATTTGGAACTACAGACTAAAATGGTGACATCCGATGGGAAAGGTCTAAAGATGGATCAGATCAAAAAATGTGATAAAACAACAAATTTAATCATCTGCTGTGGCCAAAGACTTTTGGGGTCCCTGTATGCACGTGCACAGATAGCTCCAATGGAAGTGCTGACATCCGTGGAACTAAAATTAGTTAAAAATAGCTAAAAAAGAGCGGAAAGGAACGGGGTTCGATACCGGGTTGTGCCGGATTTCTTTCAGGCGTATTTAGAAAGGACCATGTGGCAAGAAAGCTGATTTTCGTTGCGCGACCTGTCGTCCGTCGAATAGAAGGTTAATTAAGGAGGTCCCGTGTGCAGCCTTATATTGCGCACGTTAACGAACATCTAGCTCCAAGTCAGAGGACTGGCATGTTACACTGCAGAAAAGCCACATTATCAGCACTTCTTCGCTCTACAGTGAATGACTCACTTCGGGGAATCCTTGCGTTGGCATACCTATGCCGTAAAAAACTGACACGAGAAAACATAGTTTTTGCTGGATGCAGAGCGGATTTGGGCTACGATAATGGGGCATTGTTCTTCTTGCGAGCCCAAGGTGTGCAACAGCGTTCTGCCGAGCCACCACGGCCGTGTGACTGTCAGCTCATAATGGCAAATGGAGATGATGCTCAAACACGGCACCGCATTGGCACAAGGTTGACGAACTGGATTGCGTTTACTTGTGAAAGATATGCATTTTTCAGCGTTAAGTTTCATTTTCCTGAAACCAACCTGAAACATTCATCAGGTCGCTCTGGAGCTCGCGGCAGTCAGCGATGGAACAAACATTTCGGTATAAACCACAGTCACCGAAGAAGAGACACAAAATTGATGTATCTAACACGAAAATGCTGCACAAAATAGGGGGCGGATTATTGATGTTCTTAAAAAATAAGAGACAAAGAACATTGCCCTGTGGCACTCCAGTAGTGACAGGCTCAGGCACGGAATTAAAAACTTTAACTCTTTGAAAGAAAACGATTTGTCAAATAATCAGAGACCCAGGAAATATCATCGATACCCATAGTAAAGTGCTTTCGAGAAGAGAAACAGCATAAAATGAGAAACAGCATCAAATGCTTTAGCAAAATCAAGAATTATTGCATCAGTTTGACCAGTAAAATAATTAGAGACCCAGGAAATATCATCGACGCCCAGTATAGTGCTTTCGAGAAGAGAAACAGCATAAAATGAGAAACACCATCAAATGCTTTAGCAAAATCAAGAAATATTGCACCAGTGTGACCAGTAAAACAATTAGATATCCAGGAAATATATCATCGATACCCAGTAGTGCTTTCGAGAAGAGGAACAGCATAAAATGAGAAACAGCATCAAATGCTTTAGCAAAATCAAGAAATGCACCAGTTTGACCCGAGTCTGAGTCGCCCAACTCAGTGGACAAACTGTGACCAAGGTTAGCCTGAAACTCGCAAGAGAACCTCCAGTGAAAGCCTTGCTGTTGGGGAGAGAAAAAGTTATTATATTCAAGAAAAAAAAAACAAATGCGGGAGTCAAGAAAGTGTTCAATCTTCAAACAGGCACTGATGATAGTGATGGGCCATGAGTTTCAGCAGCAGATTTTGATCCTTTCTCATGATTGCAGAGATTGTCGCAACTTTCCAGGATGTTGGCCAGAGAAGAGGAGCTTTAGGCTCAGGCAGAATATTTCCTTTCCGGGACTGGGCGAAAGAAACTGGAGCTCGCAACTTTCCAGGATGTTGGCCAGAGAAGAAGAGCTTTAGGCGCAGGCAGAATATTTCCTTTCCGGGACTGGGCGAAAGAAACTGGAGCTCGCAACTTTCCAGGATGTTGGCCAGAGAAGAAGAGCTTTAGGCGCAGGCAGAATATTTTCTTTCCGGGACTGGGCGAAAGAAACTGGAGCAAGTTTAAGTGTCTGCATGGATACACCATCATGATCAGAATGGCCATTCTTCATTTGTTTGGTTATCCACATAGCAATATCCGGCTTGGAAATGGAAGAAACCAGAGAGGTGGTTGGCGATGTCACTGCTGCGAGTAAAAAAAAACAGGCATCCTGATCTGGGGGTAAAGCCGCATCAGGAACATTTTGCCACATCTGAAAAAGTTATTTATCACGCCTGGGCGCCTTATTTAGGAAGAAAGTTGAGCATTTTGGGATGAAAACTTCAGTTCATTATACTGTCATGACAAGATTTGTAAAAAGAATTCGCATTCTGGAATTGCCTCCTGGACTTGAAGAACCTTTTCAACTTGCGGGGTAAAATTGAGAAAAGTGAGGGCAGGCTTAGGGGTTCTGCGTTCTCGATATTGTGTACCCGTGCATTTTGCAGTAAGTAGCGATCAGAATTGATACCGACCTACTGCCTGGAGATCTGGAAACTTTCATATCCATGTCTTCAAATTCAATCATCTGAGAGACGCACAAAAATAGAAAATTCAGGGATTCGTAAAGCATCGCAAAGCAATCATTAAGAATCGCAAAAATTCGATTATTTTGATTTTAAGGACACCCTGTACCCACCAACTCTTTTGTAATTTTCTTCCAGTTACCTGAGTTTCCAATTCTGTCTGCAATCCAGTCAGCAATTTCAAATTTGGTTTCTTTATTTTTCTTTATTTGTTGCTGCCGTCCTGAAACTCAAGCGACGTCTCAATGCATCGCAGATGATAAACTGAATTGAACCTTGCTCGAACCGAACAAATTAATGTTTTTCTTCGCTTCGCAAACTCGTACCCGTTGTGTTGACTTTTTCCGTATAAAATGCAGAAATCATTCACATATCAATCACACTCATGCACACATACACACATATCATATGCGAGGAGGTATGCCTAATTCCAACACAGGAAAGTCACCGCTTTTGGGACAACACTTCTCCTGTAAAGAATGACAAATTGGCTTGGCTTTGCAAATTCGTGCAATGCCATATACGTATACCTACGGTGAGGATGAGCAAGTAACTGCAAATTCCTTATTTTTTTTTTGTGGTGACACAACGTGGTGCCAATTTTTAAAAACACGACGCACGAAGTTAAGGTTTCCATGGCAACACCAGGCATAACCATTTTCCGTTTGCTGGGAAAGTGACAAACTCTTCAATGTTGATGACGTCACAATCAGCTGATTTTGAAATGGGCGGAGATTTACTAACTTGTTACAGACCAACGCCATTGTTTTGTATAAATTGTAATTGTATTTTTTTCAGCTTGCGATATAAATGCAAACATTTGAAAATAACAAAAATGACAAAACTTTATGATTGAAAAGGCGACGAAAGGAATTTCTATAAAATGGGCATGTGGTAAACATTATCACGCAATACAAGAATGGAGAACATTTGATGAAGTCATCCTCTGGTAGCAGGAGAATTTCTGATCAAATAAGAGTCTTTGGGCAGAGAATTCCACTCCCGAAGTGTTTTCGGAAATAAAGAATGGAAATGAGTGTTCAGCTTCACAGTGGGAACCAAAAACTTGTTGGCATGAGAGCGGCTTTTATTGAAATGCCTCACTCGAATTTCATCTGGAAGAGGAATTAGCAGGGAGCCCCTAAGGATCTTTTAGGGTGCTATTATTTATTTATTTATTTTTTTATTTTTTTATTACATTGATGTAAAGAAACTATACGGCGGAGAAACAAATAGACTTATGTGCAACAAATCAACAATCAAAGCAACAAGCAACGGAGAAAAATCAAAACGAAACAGCGAGAATAAAATTGCCGTTACCACTGCCACCAGTAGAGTTATCATGCATCAAGTTAGGATCATCTTAACAGCTATGTGGGAGTCAGAAATACGAAATATTCTACACAGACGTGGCATGACACGTCTTTTCGTATTTCCATTTTCCAGCAAGGGAGAGTGGTGTGCTCCCGGTCGGACGTCCTCGGCCCTGGTCGTCAATTTGGATTCTGGCCGGTATTATTTTTCTATCCTCGTCATTCTGTCCTTCCTCACCTCATCTCACCTCATTTCAGACTACGAGTATAATACGGCTGAATTAATCTACCCATAGATGAAAAATTGCATGACTGTTTATATTTCCGTGAAAAATCCATGATGCAGAAATTAAAGATCCTCTTTAACAAGCGAGGTCAAAATCTTACAACTGAAGAAAGCTTTGATGCAATCTGAAACTTTCATTTCTACCGCCTGCATAAAAGTAAAAAGAAACGAAAAAAAGTTTCGGAGGCAACAGTTAAATGCGAAAAACACATGGCACACAAAATTCCGCCGCTGCTATACAAACGTTCTGTTGATGCTTCCAATTATTTTTTCTTTAAAAAACGACATGGTAAAGTAATGGATTTGTCGAAAGCATTCGCGAGTGCTGCCTCTTTTCCTGAAATTGACTCTGATCATCCAAATAGGACCGATCTCCTCAAATTGGATAAACATCGAAGCACAATGAGATAATGATGAATTCGAATATTCCAAAAATATCAACAGAAATTCACCTTCGGAGGCAGAGATCTGCCCCGATTTCGAAATCGTCTGTTTTTTTCTTCATCTCCGCTTTCTTTCATTATTCTTGGCCTTCTTTTTTCTTTACCCGCTGCTCTCTTATCATTATCTCGCAATGTTTTCCAGTCCAATGTTAGTCCTTCCTTATTATTCAGTTTTTGGTCTTCTCTCGTTAGTCCGTAACAGGGTGGCCCTAAAGGGACCACTTCCTCTGAATCTGTCGGGAGCCGACTGCTGATTGGAAAAAAAATTGTGGGACATTTTCCTCCCTCGGATGTCTTTGGCTAGTGTGTTTTTGGCAAGTGTGTCTTTGGCAAGCTACCTATGGCCCCTTTTAGGCGGGATATTCTGACAGCTTTTCTCAGAGGTTATCCTTGTGTCAACATGCGTTGTAGGTACCTGTTTGGGAAAATTGACATTTGAATTTGCATTGTTGTAAAGATGATGTGGTCGTCCTTCGGAATACCTGCCTACATTAGATTGGAGACGAGTTGACATCCTTGTCTGGGATTTACTAAAACTAAACAAAACCTGACCTGACCTGACGTGATTTATCCTAACCTATAGCCTAACCTCACTGCCCCAACCTAATCTGCCAATCCTTTTTGGGCGACTTGAGCGTGCGTGAAAACTCGTTCAAACCAGCAATTTTGAAATGTCGGCGGTATTTCGAACGACAATCAGGGGAAGTGCCGTCGAAGGCATAGCTTTTTTTATTTTGGATAACAATATACCAACATTGTGCTTCTTTTGTTGACACCCAAATGACACCCTGTACTCATGTATAGTAAGTGCGCATCGCATCGTAGCACAGTGCAGATTGATTGAGTGGGAATATTTAAGAAATTTCTTCCGCCTCCGATAACCTTTTCAGAATGTCCTTGTATCTAAGCGTTCACTTCACTTGCTCTTGTTTGTTCTGGCAACCTGCTGCAGCAACTGGGTGTTCCACAACTGATTGACGTCACCAAGACCTTCGTAAAATCATCTGTCCGCAAAGGGTTGAAAAGACATCCTGCTGGTCAATTGAGCAGCTTCGTCTGGGAAAGCCTATAATGCCCAATTGCTTCAAGAGTAACTGACAGGCAAAGCTAAACTCCAGGTGCATGCCCATTGCCCAACCTTGAAGCATTTGACACGTGAGGGAAGTGCAGCATTTATTGCCCAGCCGGGTTGAGAAAGAGCTGGCAGTATATCCTTTGTTACTTGTCAGCTTCGGCGGTTTCTCGCAAAATACAGAAATATCTCTCGCACATGGATCTGACCAGTGTTTGCCCGGTGTTTGACCAGTGTTTCCTCACTGAAAAAAGTTATCCTATTCGGGCTCAAATTTTTGCGAAAATCATTGATTGAGCATATGCATTCCAATTCAAAATTTTATACGAATCTCAACGTTATCAGTTTCACCAATGTGATAATGCGGGCAATTCACATTGACTGCCCTTTCGGCTTCCCAAAAGACATCCCAGAAGATTTTATTATTATCCTGCCCTGAAGGCGATGCGATTTACACAGAAAATTTAACCCGATGATGCCATGTTGGGGAGGGGGCATGGGATAGTATTGACAGAGGCAGAAGTGGACTGAGGCAGAAGGGGACTGAGGCAGAAGTGGACTGAGGTAGGGGACTGAGGTAGAAGTGCATCGAGGTAGAAGTGCACCGAGGTGGAAGCGGACTGAGGTAGACGTGGACTGGGTTGGAAGTGGACCGATGCAGAAGAGGATTGATGTTGTTGTGGACTGAGGTAGAAGGTAGAAGTGGACTGAGGTAGAAGTGGACTGAGGTAGAAGTGGATTGAGGTAGAAGTGTGAACTGAGGTAGAAGTGGACTGAGGTAGAAGCGGACTGAGGTAGAAGTGGACTCGGGTAGAAGTGGACTGAGGCAGAATCGGATTGAGGTAGAAGTGGACTGCGTAGAAGTGGACTGAGGTTGAAGCGGACTGAGGCAGAAGTGGACTGAGGTAGAAGTGGACTGAGGTAGAAGCGGACTGAGGTGGAAGTGGACAGAGGTAGAAGTGGACTGAGGTGGACGTGGGATGCAGAACTGGACTGAGGCAGAAGGGGACTGAGGTAGAAGTGGACTGAGGAAGAAGGGGACTGGGGTAGAGATGGACTGAGGTATAAGTGCACTGAGGTAGAAGCAGATTGAGGTACATGTGAACTTAGGTAGATGTGCACTGAGGTGAAAGTGGACAGAGGTAGAAGTGGACTGAGTTTGATGTGGATTGAGATAGAAGAGGACTGAGGTAGAAGTGGACTGAGGTAGATGTGGAGTGAGGTAGACGCGGACTGAGGTAGAAGCGGAGTGAGGTAGAAGTGGACTGAGGTGGAAGTGGACTGAGGTAAAAGGGGACTGAGGTTGTTGTGGACTGAGGTGGAAGTGCACCGAGGTAGAAGCGGACTGAGGTAGAAGTGGACTGAGGTAGAAGTGGACTGAGGTAGAAGTGGACTGAGGCTTCAGGGGACTGAGGTTGTTGTGGACTGAGGCAGAAGTGAACTGAGGTAGAAGCGGACTGAGATAGAAGTGGACTGAGGTTGGAGTGGACTGAGGTAGAAGCGGACTAAGGTAGAAGTGGACTGGGGTAGAAGCGGACTTAGGTAGAAGCGGACTGAGGAAGAAGTGGACTGGAGTAGAAGTGGACTGCGGTAGAAGTGGACTGGGGTAGAAGTGGACTGAGATAGAAGTGGACTGAGGTAGAAGCGGACTGAGGTGGAAGTGGACTGAGGTAGAAGTGGACTGAGGTGGAAGTGGACTTAGGCAAAAGTGGACTGAGGCAGAAGGGGACTGAGTTGGAAGTGGACTGAGGAAGAAGGGGACTGAGGTAGAGGTGGACTGAGGTAGAAGTGCACTGAGGTAGAAGCAGATTGAGGTAGAAGTGGACTGAGGTAGAAGTTGACTGAGGTAGAAGTGGACTGAGGTAGAAGTGGACTGAGGTAGAAGCGGACTGAGGTAGAAGTGGACGGAGGTAGAAGTACACTGAGGTAGAAGCTGACTGAGGTAGAAGTGGACTGAGGTAGAAGTGGACTGAGGTAGAAGCGGACTGAGGTTGAAACGGACTGAGGTAGAAGTGGACTAAGGCAATGTTTTGGAGGTAGTTTTGGCATGGAGGTAGGCAGGTTGCACCTGTCCCAAATCCCAACCTTTCGAACCGAACGAAACTTAACTCAGTGAAATTGAAAAAATCCGCATCAAGAAAATGGAAAAACTCGACCTCAGTCCAATTATTATTCTGCCTCAGTCCGTTTTGTCCCTGTTCCCCGGACCCGCAAAAAAGTTTACCCAACATGAAAATGCACAGAAAGGTGTGTCTTTTGGACTGAAATGTTGCGGGCGTTAACATTGGTTCACATTGTGCAACAGTTTCCTTTCCCAATTAAAAGCGTCAATAAGCCCTAGGCAACTGTCAAGTTTATAATCGATAAGTCTATTTCAGTATTTTCACAATTCCATCATGTTCGGCCATATCTCTTCTCCCTAAAGGAACATAATAACATTATATCAGTTCAAAGAATCAAAACTTTCGTCCCATTATGCCATGTCTGCAGTCTGGGTCGTGGGGGTGATGCAGATTTGCCCTCATGTCTGAATTTTTTCTGCTGAGACGGTTTGGATACGTTTTTTGCAACGAATTTACTGATAAAGAAAAAACATCGGACATTCGCAAGTCATGAGTCTGTCTCACTTTCGAGTATATCAAATCTTCCAACATGATAACATTGAACATAAAAATCTTTTCTTATTGGCTATATCCCAACCCAGCAGCCTTCAGTTCCGTCTCATGACATTCGAACCGAATATTTGCAATTATTCTCGAAATTGCGAAAAAATAATTTGAATTTTGATGCGATTTTTATGCTGCGGTTTCATCTCGGCCAATCTCGGCAACGATGACACGTTCATCAGTCACTGTGCGGGCGAAGCCGGTTTGCGAAATCAGATAATAGCTTTCGGTATTTGTTGCACCGCATGCAAAAATTGTGAGTCCTGCATTCTTTCACACGACCTGCATCTTATCGTCCGTGTTTGACTCCGTTATTCATGCGTTAAATATGCACTCTAAAGATGGAGTGTCCAAATCGCTGATGTGTTCCAAATTTGTGACAGGAAAATGGTGTTCCAGGAACACAATACGTGTTCCAAACAATGTTCCACGTGTTCCAAACAATGTTCAAAAAAGAACACTCGCCTCTAAGCCCATGTTAATAAGGCGTTCCCAAGGTGTTTCATACAGAAATCTCAAGTTTAGAGTGTATAAAGGGGAGAATTACCAGCTAAAATGGATCAAACACCCTGATTGAGCTCTGTGAAACTCCGATAAAGCTGCCGTTGTTCGCTTAGCTTAGACTTTATTCAGTCCGAAGATTATCAGTGCAGTTTTTGTACGAACGTTGGTACACGTACGAGATTTCCAGTGCAGATTTTTGACGTAAACGTTTACCGACACATGTACCAAAGAAAAATGATGACGCATCGTAATCAGGCAATGGCCAATTCGGCACTTGATATAGGTACTTGCACCACACTTGCCGAAACAACCTTTTTCCAACAGCATGTCAAGCTGTCTGCACCTGAGCTGATCTGCTATTTTTTTTTTTTTTGCTTTTTGCATGCTTGTTTCTACCGTTTCGCCTTTAAATTACGCGCACTGTTTGACGGGATTTTTACTGCGCGAATTCTCAACAGATAATGCACGGAATTTTATTAGGTATAGTGTGCAACCCAGCTTTATCGATAAGTTTTCTTAATTGCATAAATGGAAATACTGTCATCTTATTCTTTTGTGCACTTCTGCATCCAGAGCTTGTGCCCAGTGAGCCAGATTATTGAATTTTGTGTTCCTCTGAAAAAGCTCCTTTCTCATTTGAGCAAATTGTTCATTTTGGCCGCTTCGGGTGCATTCATTTCAAACAGCGATAATGTTAATAATCTGCATCTGATTGATCTGAAATTCATACCAGCATCTTAGAATAAGCCAAATTTTGATATCATGAGGGAAAAAATGCCATATGAAATCAAAATTTCTATTGAAAGCCTGAAACATACTGAACGCCCCTCGTATGTCGATAGATATATGCTATAGATACCTACTCGTACCTATACCAATTGGCGTTTGTGTTCGTTTATTTGTAAAAAAACGAGTTTTATTCCTCTGCGCATCATCTTTGTAATTTCCCAACTTGGCACACTTGAGATTCACATCGCATGCGTGACTTCAAGATTCCCTGTTTGACTCCTGATTGGTTGAAAACGACAGCCAATCATCTTGCATGTATCGAACTTGTTGAAACGCCTTCTGCAATAACACTGCAGCCTTGCTTCACGCAACAGGTGCGCCTTGTCTTGTTCAAGTTCAAGCCGTGATCTCGTAATGAAGTCATCTCTATTTGAATTTGAAATCAGCTCAGCAGAAATCTAGCTGCGTTTCTGTTTTCAAAGGATCGACATGATCTCTACATAGCCTCTTGAAAGTCCTGGGACGAGTCCAACAATTTTGTAGGTGCCTTGTGCAAATTCACTTTGACACCAACGCTTTTTGATCCGAAGTTGTCTGGAAATTCTGCACTGTCGGCTTTTGTCGTTTTTGCACGAAATTCCGCGAGACTTCGGAAATTTGCCGTGGAATTCTCGTCACACTTTGCTGATGGAAGAGTTGTGGTACTTACGAGTTAAATGTTAAAGCCCCTGCTGTCGCTCATTGGACAGAATGGTTCAGGCCTAGAATGCCCAAAAACTTATGATTTTGGTGCCTCCAAAACTTCGGCCTTTCGTAAGAAAAATGGTCATTTTCCCCCCTGGGGCTTAAAATATTTGATATTTTCTGTATTCAGCAAAAGAAACAAATAACATTATTAAAACCTTTTTTTGGCATTCTGTCGAACAGTTCCTTTTCCGCAAACTGCTGATTCGGGATAACTGCTGGATTGCCTGACATTGTGATAAATTGCGAAGTTGTGCAAATGTTGTAAATTGCTGCGCAGTCCCCGAGATCCCTAACTTGGCAAAACTTGGTCCTGTTTTTTTTTCTGGTTGCTTTCAAATTTTTATAGATTTTTACAATTAATTATATGTGAATTACTTCTAAATTTTCAGACTTTGCAAGCTGATTGCCGATGAGACGAGTGTGGTCGGATAGCATCATTTTGAGCGAGCCGGTGAGTTCCCCAACAATCAACTTTCGTCCATAGTCTACGAAAAATAAAGCCATACAGAAAATCGATATTCGCAAAAAATATTTTTTCGTCGTTCGTCAATGACTTCGGAGACCCCGAGCCGATTTATTTACGGCTTTATGCTGAGGCATTGTTGCAAAAATCGTCCCTACGTTCCGATTGATGCACCGGCTGGGGAGTCGTTCGTTCAAAGTTTGATCTGCCGGCCGGAAGCAGGCGGATTAAGACGGCCCCCGCCATCTCTATCCAGACCATTACCAACGCCCATTGCTTTCCGGCAGAAAATGCATCCGATTTTTCGTGATTTCCAGATATGAAAAACTTTTCGGTTCGTGTGCAGTATAAGGATGTTTTTTTTCTGTTGAGCAAACTCCCATGCAGTAATTTCTCTCCAATGGCAGGATGCCTTTGAAATCACCGTCACGGATCGTAGATATGGAGAGAAATGTACGAGGGCAGAGTCTGAAGCTATTCAGAGTGCATCAAGAGCTGTGAAATGTTAAAGCTTGTACGAATATATGCTTCATAATTTCTATCCAGGCTGTAGTCCTTGTCGGCGCCCTAAAACTTTGTTCCTTTCACCTGTTCTCTGATCAGTGATAAAAAAACTGATTGACTTGATAGTTTATCATTGATATCAGTCTTGTTATGCATAATTTGAACTGGTAGGTACCTATGATTTCAATTGTCTATAGTTTCGATAGGAGGAAACTCTCACTAGAAATTAAGATGGAATTGAATGGGAAAATTGAATTGAATAATTTCTGAAATCAATTCTACATTTGTACTTTGGTTATGCACTAAAACATTCGTACTTCCTGCGCGATTGGTACCCATATCATCACCAAGGTAACACTACCTCTCCGAGGTCGTTAATTTTTATTCCATTGGAGTAAGTGGCGAAATTTTACCTCGCAGCTCGGAGTAAGCGTTACCCCCAGTCTACGAGTAGATGTTAGGGGGCGTTTCTTTTCTCTTCGAATGATGAACTGAATGCAACTTGTAAATCTGTCGAAGTTATTGCCGAAAAAACGAATGAAAACAAGACCTTGAAAGACACTGATCTAATCAAGGAAAGCGCCCGGTAAAATCTGTGGCAATGTGCCCGGCCATCTTCGCGGAACTGCGCAGTACTTGGGCGCAAACGCAGCGCGTGCAGGTATTTTTGAAAATTTCAAGTTGGTTTTTGCCAGCACAGAACCTGAAGCAATCCTATTGAGGCCACAAAGATGATAACAAGCACAGCAACAGAATTTAATTTTAAGTGCGAGATGTTACGATCCGGAAACACGTCGAGGAATATTTTTGGATCAGCCCTCGTATTTTGCATTTGTGTGGTATCTATAGGAACTATCGCAATTGTTATTGTTGCATGTGAAGTGTAGCATCTTTTGTTCTCTTCGTGCGCATTTCGAATCAAGGTATTCCTATTCGTTAGATATGTGTGTCCCTATACTTTTTCTGGCAAGAGATTGAGGCGCAGAGGAGGAGGCTGTTCGGAACAGGTGCATGAAGCGAAGAGAGGCACTTATGCAGCAAATTGCAGGTTTCGACATCTTTTTATTCCTACATCTGATGGGTTCTTCTGCGACCAATCGCGAACTGTTCCGCCGAGGTCATGTCGGCTTTCTGAAGGGAAGAGGTGATGTCTCGCTTGATGACACACGTTGCAGAGGCGGAGCGGCTGCAGCACCAAATCTCTTCGGAAAGCATTCAATGCGGATTCGTGATGCCAACCAATTGTTCTCGAGTACCTGTAGAAAGAAAACAGGATGATGATGGGCTGGATTCCCGGCCTATATCTGCTTTATTTTCAAGCAAGCACACCACATCTTTGGCATTTTTCATCTCTAACAAGCAGAAAGCAACGACACATATATCTACCTGACGATGCTGTGACACAGGCCCATCACACTGAATTCGAATCGCATGATTCAAGCCAATTTAAATAACAATGAGGAAAACTGCTCGAATGACGAGCGCAAATCAGTCGAAAACCCAAGGACATTCTCGGCTTATTGACGAAATTTGGAACATGTCGGCCGATCTGCCTCTCGCCTGAGAGTGTTGGGATAAAATGCGACCAGCCAAATGGGAAATTTTCTTGCGCAAGAAAAATTTCAGCCGCTGAAATAAGTATCTACAACTCCTTTTTGGTATTATACCAGAAAAATGGTACAAGTCCGACGTTTACCATGTTGGCTCCTGTTTAAAGAAAACATCTCGCCCAACACAGGACAAGTTTGGATTTGCAGGGATTGACTTTTGGTCAGCTTTATGTAGCATAGAAACTCTTCGCCATTTCAAAAATAAGACTCTGGAACTGTCAACCTAAAAGAATATTTGAAAAGCGAAACTACGATGTGGATCCTCTTCTCGGCCTCTTAAAAGAAGGCCTATCCTAAACGTTTTCAGGCCATAATCCTTCAGAAAATTCGAATACTGCCAACATCGTTTTCTGTTGTTCTGTCACCAAAGGCGTACATAACACATTTGCCACGTGGACTTTCCTTTCACCGATTTCACAAAGCATGACAACGGCTTTTTCTTTTGGACTGCTAGTGAGTGGAATTCCTTACCAACAAAAATCTTCCTTTCCTCAGCACGTCTTCTCCACCACCGTTTGGACAAGTTCTTCATTTTTCACCATTTTTGTTTTCCAATTTCCTACTTTTCCCATTAATAATAGCATAGAATTCTTCTATTTATGTTTATCATCGTTTTCAAGTTCTGTGTTTGGTCGTCCAACCAGTACATTTTGTTGGCCATTTGGAAATTTATAATTCTGTCAATATTGTGACTCCATCGGAGCACTAAGGTCGAAACAATCCACCAGGAACACAGGAACTCTTTTTCTTTTTGGGGGAACTGACACGAATGCGGAGCTAGCGGAAATCCATACCTTGATAATCACACACATGTCTTTTTATTGTCTCACCTGGCAGTAGGGTCTACGTAGCGATTCACCCCTTCAACACATCATCCATAACGTGCCGAATCACGAAAACTTCAGGTCGAACGCAGAACATTTGGGAAATCGTCCAAATTTGGTGGATTGATTCTTGGAGTGATTCTTCCAAAAAAGGTATCTGCAAACTTGCTGCGAGCATTCATGGTTTTGAATTCCAAATTAAGGGTTTCTTTTCTCTGCAGATGAAGGAACCCTCAATTTTCTGTCACTGACACACAATAGCTTGTCTTGCAATGACTCAATGAGCCTCTATTTCTTTTATTCAAACTGAACACTGTCTGCAGCTTCGGCATTATAATTCGAAGCAACGCATGGCCATCGAAATGTGCTGCGTATGGATATCTTTATGTCCAATTCAATTTGCAAGACAACTCACCCGGGAGAATCTCCTCAAGGAAAAGCATCTGCTCATCGTTGACCTTGTTCTATTCATCTCAAGTCGACAGAATGAAAGGATCCCACAACCCTCATGCATGCAACTCTTTCTTCCCTTGAACATTCAAAGACATCTTTGTCAGAATTTGCGTTACCATGGAAACCCTTTAGCGTGCATTGTTGAGCGGAGGTGGATCAGGAGATTGCGTTGTGCCGGGCCGGGCAATGGGCTCGTCGCATAAAAATGATCTTTAAAATCGCAAGCGGAATAGAAAAAATGCACAAGCCGGGCAGCAGGCACACACAACAAAGACGATTTCAATACCTGTGAATTGTGCTGCAATGGTATGCGAGCACAACGGCTATACCTTCTCGCAACTGCCGTTTCCCAATCGCGAACAATCCAAAGAAAATAATAAAGTAAATCCTAACTTCAAAAATCGGTGAAAATCTTAGAAATTAAAAAAGGAACACCTTGCAGACGGCATGCGGGCCTCAAAGGGTGGGCTTCATGATGAAATGAACCGTGGGTAAAGCTGACTAATATTTCTGAAAAGAATGCCAGAACCAAAAAAAAAAAAGAAAAGAAAAGAAAGAGAAGAAAACGGGCGCCGAAGGTCGATGAATATGCTTCCAGGAATAAGCTGTTACGTGTAAAAGGATGCAAAATTTGTATTTCGACCGGGTGAACATAAAATAGCCCCAAATGAAGTGACTTTTCTGAACACTAGTCATATAGATAAGTAAATACCCGAGGGAAAAAGTTAAGAAGCAACACTTACCTGCAGGACAGCCATCAGGGAGACAACAAAGGAAATTGATTGCAGAAGTCGGATGAATTGAGGAAGATGGAGAGAAAAGAGAGTGAGAGGAAAAGGGAGAAGGCAGAGGAGTCAGAGGAGGAGGAACGATGCAATCAGGGAAAAAGAGAGGGGAAAGGCAAATGAGGAGCGTCTGCGAAAGAAGTGGTGGTAGGGAGGGTCGCGGGAAAGTCAAATGGAATGTTGACAACAGAGTGAGAGTACGGTGAAATTGGCAGTGGGCCAGAGGTGAGATAACGAGGGATAATGAGTGAGGGTGGAAACTGGAAAAGTAGTTAGGATGGCATGAGGTAAACCACTTGATCCGATATCCTCAGGTCACATCTTTCAAGACCTGTAAAACCGTTCCAAGCACAGATTTGACACCTTGTACGATTACCGTTAACACAGACGGTACCTCATGACATGTGGCTTGTTTGTAGTTTGCACAAATCATGCAATCAGATTTGGGGCCTGTCAAAGAATTTCGTTTTCGGAATAATTCCTTCGTTTTTATTCTCACTGCATGAGGGTAATCCTTTTTTCTTGCACGAGCTGTTGTGTAGATATGCTGTGTGATTCTGATTGATGAAGCGGATCAGCTGCACGGCATCATCTTTGGATCTTTTTTGCAATGCCAAGCCTGAACTGTCGGCTATACCAAAAGGATCCCGCAAGGTGCAGAAAGCCTAAGGACAAAAGTTTCTGCCAATTCGACCAGAATCCTCAGATATAGACTTGACCAGAGGAATGCACTGCATTGAGTCGATTATGCCCGCCCACATCGCAAAAAGTCATCGAAAATTTGCTTTCGAGTTTTTTTATTTTTCAATAAAATTGCATTAATAATTATTGAAAAGCAAGCTGCGGGTCATCACGCGGAGAACCCCTGAAGAAGAAATCTTGCAATTTCAAACGCAGGGACACAAAGAAGGTCACCGTGTGAATCGATGGTCTTTCTCTTCTTTGACGTCATGTGTCAGAGCTATCAGCTGTGACACGTCAAGAAGAAGTGTCATCTGCAAATAGCAGAGAAAAAGTCCCTTTTGAAACAATTTCTCAGCAAGTTCACTTTCTCTGCACTTTTCCATTTGATTGTCTTCTTCAACTACTGCTTTTAATTCTCATATGCTTCAAAGGATGCCGCATGTTCAGTTCCTTACAGCTGCCCTTGTGAAGATCCCTCACGGATCAGTCATGAGAGGCCCCTAAGCTTGGCATGTTTCATAACTGCGCTCCGTTTTCGCGCATATTTTCCTGAGCAAAAAGGAGTGCGCTGTTCCTCATGTTTCCATGCACGAAATTGTCTCCATCAAAAGAAGTGATCCATCCACATCCATATCCACATCTAGTCGTCCGTCTGATTTTCCTTTTGTTTTCCGGTTTTGTTGGAGTTCAAAAGGAAGGACCAGCTCCTTCACATACAGCAATGAGTACAAACGTGATCATCTGGCCTCTGCTGTTGTTAGATCAGTCATGCAATGAAACAACCAACCAGGCGGCCATTATACTGTATTTCGGAAGATCCTTCCTTTGCTTTAGCTTGGAATGCTCATCTCAGCTGTCTTTTCGGTTATCAACAGAAAAATTTTTGTGATGAGTTTTCAAATAAATAAATTTTTGTCACTGAGCTGCGGCAGACGCAGGGGCCGAAAGCTTTCATGCCCAGTACAGGGTGTTAAATCGTCCTATAAGCAATGATTGTGTCTTTCGAGCACACAGATTGCTGCTCAACTTTTTTTAATAGCAGCAGCGATAAAATTGGTCGGCAAAAATTTATTTTTGAGAATCCATTTTCTTTCAATACTTCATCGACTAACGCCAAATAAATGTCGCAGTATTTCCCACGAAATTTCGTTCTGAATTTCTTGCAACTCTTCCTCTTGGACTGAGGCAACGAAAAAAGCACGTGGTAGTTCGCGACACTTAAACAGAACCACCGTTGGGGTGTAGCCGCACTTTTCAAGGTATTTAGCGCCACTTCTGAGACTCCACAGATTAGGCTTCAATTAGCAGCTTCAAGCGCGATCTCGGTAGACTTCAGGTTATGCAGACAGTGCGCCTTCGTGTAATGGTGCTTGTGAATGTGCGAATTACCTGGCACCCTGTACTTTCCGGGCAACAGCTGATCCGCAGAAGCTATTCTTCGTGACATGCGCCGAGCACACGACCGAAAAGCGGGTGCAAACACATGAATCTTCAATGTACTTCCACGAGAGAGAAAAAGACACCATCAGGACAATTGTTTGCCGTCGCGCAATCAGGTTCAGCTGCCTGTCGGGACGTTTGAAAACTTAAATTTCTAAATCAATAAACCAGACCAAAAAGGTATTTTCTAGTTTACGACCACCCCTTTCAGGGCTCTTACGGCGCTGCCTTCTCAACTTTCAAGGCGAACGTTGTTCTCCTCTCTTCGCTCTTGATGTTCGGCGCAAGCTTTAATCTGTTTGTGGAGTAGATTCTGTACAAGACTTCCCAAAAATAGTATCGTTATACCTTGTAATACCAGTTTGTACAAAAAGACTCGTACAGAAACGAGACTTTTTGTGAAGTCTTGTGCCGTAAATTGATTAAATTAAATTCAATTAGGTATAAATATAGTTTGCTTAATTTTTTCATAAATGTGTCAAATAATTAAAAATTCATTCATGCAATGACAAACTGAAAGAAAGAAAACATGGCAATAATCATTCAAACAATCATTCATCACTTGGTTAAGGAAAAATAATTATCAATAAAAAAGCGCAGTTAATCAGGCAGGGCCAACGTTTTATTGCTGGATAGGGTATTTTTAGGTGAGTCCTTCGGGAGATTGTTCCAGTCGTGTTGGGTTCGCACGGGATGTATGATAATAATTGAAATGTGAGGGCCTTAATCAACGAAAATTTTAAATACTTTAAGAAAGCTAGGACGATAAGGTGCAGTAAAATTCCAATTGGTCGACACTGTAGGGCCTGACTATCTCTCTCGTCTGCCGTAACAATGTCGTTACACCCAACAATGTCGTCCGAACCTCGTGGCGCAGTGGTTAGCGCATTCGACTCCCACCCAGGTGGACCGAGTTCGATTCCCCGTCGGGGCACGAAATTTGCTGTGGCAACAATCAAATGGTGCAATTTGCTGTGGCAACAATCACTGCTCCGCAGAGCATGACTCTCTCCGGGAAATCCTGCGAGTTGGCATGTATACGCCGTAAAACTGGTCCGAGTCGTTTCAGTTGAATGCGGAGCAGAATTGGGCTACGATTATGGGGCATAGTTCTCCTTGCGAGCCCAAGGTGTGTGCAGCAAGGTAAAAGGTCGGACCACCAGCCGAATGGCTATCAGTCCATATGACTCCACGATGATGATGATGATGATGAACCATTTCACTGCATATGCAACACGCATCATTACAGTTTTTCTGCGCCTAACTTTTTCGAAACATATGCAACACACATCATTACAGTTTTTCTGCGCCTAACTTTTTCGAAACATATGTAACACGCATCATTACAGTTTTTCTGCGCCTATAACTTTTTCGAGACATATGTAACACGCATCATTACAGTTCTGCGCCTAACTTTTTCGAAACATATGCAACACGCATCATTACAGTTTTTCTGCGCCTAATTTTTTCGAAACATATGCAACACACATCATGTCGAATGCTTCTTGGCGCATTTTGAATGTTTTCACGTCTTGCTGAGCCACAAGCATGAGACTGCGTTGCGATTCCCTTGGGGTTTTGACAATTTTGACTTTGCCAGTGGCACTCAGACTTTTATTGGAGCATCCAATGCTGAGATGCAACATTCAACGCAAAAGCAATGCCTGTCTTCATCGTATGAATGCCCGTATATTCTCGAGAATTCGAACACGATTGGTTCTCGTTGGTCTGCGGTTCCTCCAGAGCATCTGCATGTATGTGTACGAGTATACGTGTGTGTGTGTGTGGGACAAAGAAACTTACGCAACTTGCTTCCAACCACAAAGTTTATTGGATTTTCAGAATTTAACTTTTGCAAAATTCGCTCAAAGGCGTTGCGTGCCGCGCTTCACGTTTGCACAAAGGCTCTCTCTGACTTATCGTGTCATAAAGTCCGTCTAAAGTGAGGCAAAGACACGAAAGGACAATAGCATTGATGGCACAGCAGAAGGCCTATGCGTGAATGCATCGTCAAGCTCGTATTCCTCTTTATGTGAAGGTGAAATTTGATTAGATGCCGCACGAAAACCATCACTAATTAGCATCATTAAGATCTTGGAAGCCAAGCGAAGACGGGACATAACGGTTAGGACGAAGGACGAAGATGCAGGTGATGTGTGGAAGGGCGCAAAGGTTGTATACGACGCGAGGGTCGCATGCTTGCCTTTGCAGGAGGGAGAAACTTTTCTACATCTCCTTTGGTTTCGTGCTTTGTTCTAAACTTTTGAAACTTTTGAAACTTTAGTTGCACTTAAAGGGCCGTGCAGCTTACGTCCATTGTCAGCACAGACAAACAGAGAAGTCGGTTGCAGTCATTTTGACAGACCCCCCTAGGGGGGTCTACACCCCCCAGAAAATTACGTACACCCCCCAGAAAAATTGACCACAACCCTGATGAGGATGGTGAGTTGAATCAATTTGGCTGGCTGCCAACAAAGAGACAGCTGGCCCGTTCTGTTGGCTCGCCCTGCGGCAAGAAATTTGGCTTCTTGAACGCCAAATATTCCCCCAAAATGAACGCTCAAATTTCAAAATTTCCTCGGCCCCTGACCCCCCCGCCAGGGGCTGCGCTCCGTGGGACCCCGTCTGGGCTGCGCCCAGATCTTTAGTCGAAAGGACCCCCGTAAGTCTTCACACCCCCCAATTTCAAAATCCTGGCAAATCCTGGTCGATTGGCTACGTTGACAAGATGATGACGCAAAATCGTTGTTACCAATACCATCGCACGGAGATTTTTTCCTCTAAAGTTATAACGCTTTCAAACTGCGACACTTTTTACTTCGCTGCTATAATCAAGGAGGCAACACGAACTGGAAAAAGATACGTTTAAACCATGTCAAAATTGTTTTTTTTACTGCTTTTATCAAGTTCTTTAAAAACCACCATGCCAGTAGAAATCAGTATAGGTACCTTCAAGCAGGATCTGTGGGTAACTCGCAAGAAATGACATGATTAATATAGAGATACAGACCTAAAAGATAATCGAGATATACTCCTATGGGGGGTGTGGAGTTTCAGTAAAGTTGTTACCACCAGTTAAATTGTAAAACCACATGATAAGGTGGCGACATTTGGGGCCTCGTTCTTCTCAAGGTGCCATCGCTCTCGCGCTATTTCAACAATTTAAATAGCTTTGGTTCTTGTCAAAATCCCGTCTGCAAGTTTGCCACCTGTATTCAGAAATAATTGAATTCGCATTCGCAACTGTCATTCTTGAATTTGATGTTATGTTCCTGTAACATGTCCATCTTCAAAAGAAAACCTGAGTCAGAAATAAAAAAAAGGACTCTCGGAATAGTGTGCAAACGTCCAGTGGGTATACACTATCTCGAAAATAGCGTAGACCAAGAACTAGTTCGTGTAACAACACATATTCGTAGATATATGCAGCAATTTAAGTCATTTAACAATAACATCAAAGAATAAATCCCTGGAGCAATAGACGCTAAACGATGCACAAACTTTCTGAGGAAACACTAATTTGAATTTGGCGGCCTTCTGACTGCATGCATCAATTCCTCCTTCAAAACTTCTCCCGGTCGAACCCTAAGGGACTACAGCAGAACTAAAAGGAAGCTCAAGAAATATATCGACCGACACCGCACCCCTTCTCGCCTAATTGTTAATCCTTTTCAGCGCAACTAAGATTCAGATTCAGATTCAACCGACCATTTATCTCATTGGTTTTCTCCTCGGTTTTATCCGGCTGACGGTTCGGCTGGATGTCCATTTGGATGTCGACCGGCGCCGAAAACTTGAAGCCCTTTTGAGGATGTTTCCTTGCTTTGAATGTTAAACTGTATCTTAAAAGGAATTACGCAAACATCTTCATAAGGAAACAAATGGAAGGATCTTTTGAGACGGAAAGCTCAATAAAGCTCAAAATTTTGCTTGGCACTTTGATTTCCATGAGTATTCTATACATTTGCGGAACGTACTGGCACCCCGTTCATCCCCATGCCAGGTGAAATAGATGTATTTGTGGGGGGTTTAACCTCTATCATGCCTGAAAGGCAAGAAAATTTTCTTATTTTCTTTCTTGCCTTTCACTGAAATGCAAGAAAATTTCGCAGACAAAAATTTGAAGACCAACAGAATTTGAACAAAGAAGAGGCTGCAGTGTTTATAAAGCAATAATTACGTAAGCAATTTCAAAAAACAGCGTTCTAAAGATAGAGCAATTGGGCCAACGGAGCATCACTCGTGGACGGAGAAGGTACCAAAATATTTGATAGCCTGCGCCGTGGAGAATAGCCACCGTTGCCGGCTGTTCGAAGAGCTTGGGAGGGAGGGAATTCCAATCATTTATGGATTGTCTTTTTGAAAAGAACCTTTACGGGATATATCACTAAGATATTGATCATACCTGCGATTGATCCCTGCAATGGCTTTATTTTTTGACGCCCTGGATCTTTCACTGAAAAGAGTGGAAATCCTGAAAATGGCACCCGAGTTTTGTTAAATCGCCGGTCATTTTGGGTGTGACTAAAACGCGGAACCTGTTTGTAGGTATACATACTGCTGGTAATGGTTAGATAGGTTAGGTTAGGGTCATTCAAGTTAAATAGCCTGACCAAGCCTTACCTATAACCCCAAATTATCCTGCCAAATCAGAATCAGCAGGACAAGTAGGTTCAGCATTTTATTCACCCCGGTCATTCTGACTGCACACATTCAGAATTTTAACAATGTTTACACGAAGCTGCATAAATTCGATCATGGTTAGAAATCAAATTTTTTTTAATCTTAGAGCGGGAACGTTATACCTTCAACGAGGACAGATTGACTCGACGAAATGGCAATTCCATTGCAAAGAAAAATTCTCTGCACATGCATGAAAATAGAAAAAAAAAAACAAAGCATATATGTTATCAACGTCAGACGGAAATGGAAAAGAGCCCGGTTTGAAAAGTCTTTTTAGAGCATAATGAGACCAACGTGTTAGAATTGAAAATTCCTGGCGCACAATAGCCTAGACCGCGGGACAGACTATACTAGTCTGTTTCTCTTCCACTAACTGACTTTCTTGAGGTTGATCTTTGGGGCTTTGTTTCCTGGATTTAATGCCACATTCCTCGGCGTTAAATCTCGTCTTCGCCTTTCCGCTCGTCAGTCAACGAAGAATAGAAGGAGATGGGTGCATGTCTACACATAGCGGCTTTGACTTTTTCACTTAAACTTTCAAACACGCAACAGGGGCGCGACGTGGAGATTAAGCGGCTCGAGCTGCTTGCCTTTCCACGCCACACTCCCTCTTTCCCTCACAAAGGAGCTTCCTTGACACAACAGTTCTACACCAAGAATTCCTTACTCCATTCTTCGGTTAAGCATAATTCAGGAAATTATCCCTGTTAGCCCTGTTTGAATGAGGAGATTAAACTTAAGGTGCTTTACGTACGGGGCGTTGCCTAATTCAAATTCGCAAGCATGGGAGCTATATTGCCGGGATCTTGCTTAAACGCGCAGCTATCAGATTTTTCTTTTTTTTTTTCTATCCGCCACAGTGATTTTTAAATGAATTCGAGAAAGCCATTGGAATAGAAATGATATTTTTGCATCTTTGGGCCTGCCGGCATGCTATTCAGCAACTCAAATAAATGGCATGTATGGGAAAGTATCAGGGGACGGTCTATTGGAAGGACGTGTTTTCAGAAGGGCTCTTTGCGGAAAATTTCGCATTTTTCCGTCTTCCCTTTCGTGTAATAGATGATACAACAAATAATGAAAGGATTCCTGAATAGCATCACAATAATCTCTTTGTCAAAACATCTGCGCGGGATCTTCGTCGCAGGTGTCTACAGGCCTACTGAACTGAAAAACAGTTGGTGTTGCCATGAGTTCCTCTGCATGAACGACTCACCAACGTTTCGGTGAGTATAACTGTTTTACACGACGGACCGGGATCAACAAAGCGAAATGGAGAACTTGCAAGTGTGATGATTCGAATGGCAAAAATAGAGCAAGTGCATTTTTGTTCACTTTCCATTTTCCATTTTCCATTTTCCATTGTCCATTTTCCATTTTCATTTTCCATTTTCATTTTTGTTTATTGTCCACAAGAAAAAATTTGGCGATCTTTATTGAGAATTAAAGCTCGATCAGTGTTTTTAGTTTGCGGTGGAAGCTTTTACGGTTGAATTATGGGTAATGGGAGGATTACTAAACCTTCAAGTAAAAGACTTCTATAGGTAAAAACTGTTATAGTTTAAAAGCGTTAGGAGCTTTAATATGAGCTATTAAAAGGCATTTACCGAAATAAGGAATGCTCTTTTGGTCGCAGGCGGTCAATTCCACTGACACCTTAATTTTCGTTCGGTCTTTACGACCTTTCGAGAAGCACCAACTTTGGGCATAAGGTTTCTATGTTGGGCATGGTTTGAAGTTGGATAAATACTTTCCCACCCTCCAGAATGAAGGATCCCGCAAAGTGTCGTGTTTAAGTTTAAGTTAAAAGGCCATTTTGGTGACCGAGGACACCATGCAGCTAAAACCCCTATGTTTGATGCCTTAAGATATATGATTTTATTGCTGCGTGTCTTCGCGGTTTTCCTGGATACCATAAACGGGTGCATGGCTTATAAAGGAGTTCTGAAATTATAGTCTATTGCAAATGTGACCTTCTTCTTAATAACTTGTAAGGTCTCTGCCTTTGGCCTATTTATACACACTTATCAAAAGTGTTCGAACATAGGAGTTCTTAATTAACTCAGGCGCCATAGAATCTATGGCATCATGCGCCGCAAAACATCATGACACTCATGTGATGCGTGAAGTTGCACAAAGCCCTGTTGAAATAATTAGACGGCCTCTTTGTTAACCAGTACTCTAAAACATCGCCTATGTTCGAGGACTTTTGACAAGTTCCGTATAGTTCGCAGCAAATATGACTGACGCAGGTGCATGAGATTTTGACGTCGAAATGAGCATCGGTGTCGAAATTTGGACGTCGAAATGAGCATGTACTTTTGACGTCGTCGAAATGAGCATGACATTATGACTTCTAAATAAGGAATGGCGTGTGGTCTTACATTGATATCCATGGCAAACAACTGGAAACAGTTGCAAAAAGTGTTCAAATCAGCACAGTGTAGCTCAGTTTTGACTCGATAGAACTGGAAGGAGTCAATGAGAAGTGCATGGCATCACTAAAATTTCGGAGAGAGGAGACAACGAGGTCAACGAGGTGGCAAATGACCTCATGGTTGAAAATAGCCTTCGGCGGTACCGAGGCAGCAGCTGAAAATTGAAAGGAACATGATGTGAGAACGACTCAATTGAAAATTTGGAATCGTGATCACAGTGTGTTATGAACTCAGTTGAGATTGTGACGATAGTGGTAGGAAGGTACCAACAGTCGATCTCAATCCAAAATGGTCACGGGGAAAAGATGAAAACAGACTTCGTCGAGAAAATTGGAGGTGACAACGTGTGACAACTGCTTTCAGTTGAATATTTAGGAGGACAAGAGACGGGAAATTGAACTTTTGAAACTTGTTATGGAAATAGATAGATACCTATAGAGTTAATTAAAAAAGTAAAGCGCGACGTGTAAATCCGCCTCAATTGAAATTTGGACGGAAGTTGACATGGGTTGCGCTGCGAGATGACTTGCGAGCACATTGAGCGAATCTTCCTGAGGTTCTCCCCAATGCATCGAACGGTCACCGAATCGCTGGGTCCGGGAAAAATATCCTCGCAATCACAAGCCGCCTCTCGTTGCCGTGCCAACACATATGCAAATAAACGCGCCTAACTATTTCACTGCATATGCAACACGCATCGTGGCAGTTTTTCTGCGTCTAATTTTTTCAAAACATATGCAATACACATCATGTCGAATTCACCTCCACGCCGAATTCTTCTCTGCGAATAACTTTATTGATGCATGTGTGCGTGAAATGCGACATGTTGCAGAAACTTCTCCAATGCTGGTTCCATGAGATGGTCGCGCCGTGAGCATTCCTGGCCTCAGAGACCTTTGTTCGCTTGTGCCGCAAGTGGAGTCCACATCTTGGGATATTCAGTCAGACGTCCGTTTCGAGCATGGAAATGTCTGTTGCCTCCGGAACTAATTTTTTTTTCTTTCTTATCACGTACTCTTATGCAGACTGTAGAAATTAAAGCGCCAGATTTCAACAGAGCTTTCAGGAGCTGTCAGATTTTGATTTCGGTTATAAAAGAGGATATTTAATTTCTGCAGGATGGAGTTTTTGCTAAAATCTGAACAGTCGCAATTTTACATGTATGAGTAGGTACCAATACATTAATTCCGCTGCCACTGTACACAAAATATCTGCGGACGTACAAGTCCACAGTCTGCACGTGGTATTTGAAGCCCAGAAAGCGGTGCATACTTCTTGTGTTTCTTCGGGGACGTGTCGCCTGTTCATATTCCGGCTTTCAATTCTTATTTTCCGAAAACTATCAGGGACTGGAATGATCTTCCTTCCAGTTCATCGTTAATTTACCGCACGCGCAAGTCCCTCGACGTCACAACCCATCCACGACCTTTCGTTTCTCTGCGATAGATTTAAGTTTTCGCATGATTGATCAGTTTGTTCACATTTGTTTTGTTGACGCGTTTTTTTTTTAAGTTTTCTTCTGGTTATAAGTTTTCCTCTGCCTGCATTGTGCACTTGCCTGTGCTTTCCTGTCGCCATTTCATTTGCGGCAGTATTTGTCTAAAAACAAATAAAATAATCTGCGCGGATCTGCTCTTGTGAAATTGCTAGGTATGAAATTGTGGGGGGGTAGGGTGATCAAGTTTTTGAAAGAATACCGATACATGTAAGGACCAATTCAAAAAATGTCAAAAAGCGTGAAGCTCTCTTTAAAATCGGTCAATTTATAGGACGAGAAAATCATCTGAACACAAGCCACTCTGTTTTTTCAAAGATATTCCCGAGCAAAAATTATTCAAAATATCTTTGATAATATTCTTTCAGTTGTGTGCAGGCCTTTTCGAATGTCGATTGGTCATAAGCAGCATCAACTTGCAATCGTATCAAGTTGTAATCTAGAAGAATATTTTACAACTCTGTCAGACGGACAGAACGATCATGGCTGTTGAAGGCACTGTGGCAGTTCCATCACGATTCCTGCGTTATGACCTCTTCGGTGGCGGGAGCATAAAATCTTTCTTTAAGAGCCAAACATCTCCGCGGAGATGCATCATATTCGTTCGCATCCGACTTCCATGCTTCTCTCTTTTTCGCAAGATATTTCGGTGGGAAAACATGCTCGTTAAGTTGAACCTCAATCGAATCTCGAATTATAAAATAGGAATATAAAACACGCGGTCCAAATATAGGAGAGTGAGGAGACACTCGATGTGAATCTTTGCGGAAGGGCTTCTGAAAGCATTTGCGAAATTTCTTCATCGGATGATTGCTTCTGCTTCGAGTCGAGTGGGATGCGAATGTTTTACATGCACATATATTTCAGACTCCCTGGCATAGCTGGCTTGGAATGGTTTTAATCTCAAAAAAAAAAAAAAATGCTTCGATTTTGCGTTATGTTCCATGCACCACGGAAAGTATGTCGAGGATCCATAACATAAATTTCATAACATTTGAAGATCCGATTGCCTTTCGTATGTCATGACTTTTTTTCCGCTGTTAGGTTTAGACCATCAAACCACCATGAATACCTTCTAAACTCATCACCCTCGAAGAAACCTTCCCTTTTTTATTGGGATAAGCTGATAATATCCACTGACAAATCCTTCTTAGTTTATGATCGACCAACAATAACTGAAACGCATAGGTACATGTTGTCTAAGGAATTAAAATCCAAGTTTCTTGATGGACTGTATTGCCAGCAACGATAGGCACTTGACACTGAACCTTGACGAATATGAAGTCAAATACCAAAATGGTAAAAGGGTTTTGATGGTGCATGTTTGAATTACTGCGGTTTATGAACTCTGCTTACTCTCTTTGACCTGACCCTTATCTAGGAAGTCAATCTGAACGGCAGCGGCTTAAAGACAAGCTGCAGGTTGTCTAAGCTGTTCCTTCACTGAAAATAAAAGGGTGTACTTTTACACTTTTTGTCCACCCATGGGGTGTAAACAGCAAGTTTATACACCGCAGAGGTGTTGTGGATGGACGAAAAAGTGTAAAATTACACCCTTTTATTTTCAGCGAATTCCTATGAATGACTCCTTTGCAGCAATAATGCATGCCACTTCCGGCCGTGACTTACTGACGGTTCGGTAGTGGTAAGTATCCCGTGACTTATGAGAATTCCGGTACTTCATGCAACAGTTTATAAGACGCATAAAATTCTTTCGCAGCATCCATAACAGAATTTCGACAGGTTATAACGTACAGATCCTGTCATATCCCTTCACCAAACCTCGGGATTTATTTTTCACTGTTTAAGGACCCACATAGATGACATGGGGAATTGGAGGAGAGAGGGAGGGCGGGAGAGAGACCGACGCGGCTGTCAATGTTTTGATCAGAAAACTTTTTCACGACTTCGCCTGAAAGGTTATATGACTTTTTGCCAATGGTGGTCTCCTGCTGGAGCAACATCCGAATATGACTTCTCAGGGTAGAAATTTACGGCTTTGCAGGACTTTATGTTATACTGATGCGCGACGACTGACAATTCTTCCGGCTTGACTTATGGACTTTCCCTGAGCTAAGCTGAAGGAAGGGACATCGTC
>JASGXE010000641.1:0-29500 GCA_030068105.1 Sinentomon sp. SZTP_YWyxl
TGGGATGCAATATTTGGTTCAGTTCAATGCAAGCCATTAGATGTGAAAATATAATTTTTTCGAAAATTTTACTGCTAACTGAGAGAAGTGATATTGGTCGGTATAGCTCAGGATTTTCAGAAGGACCTTTCTTTGGTATGGGAATCACGTTTGACAACTTCCAATCATCTGGCAATGATAGATCAGCGTACTCTTTATGATAATTTCAAAGAAAAATGATTTAGTTGTGCCCAAGGTTTCACCTCCTTGGCCAACTGATAAGGTACACTTCAATTTGGTTATGTTTACTCTTATTGCTCTCCTTTCCAACAATTCTCGACCTGTAACAGGGGACCACTTCAACTGCTTAGTGCACCGAATTTGGAATAGCGAAGCATGCGAACTCCATTTCAACGCTGGAAGCTCCTCTCGGTGGTTGCTGATCGCAACCATCCACTCCACCCTGTACATTTCGCAGCATCTGACATCCTGCAGCTTTCTTTTGTGAAAATTAGTTTGTTTCGGCTTCCCACGATCACAATCACGAATCAATACAAATTTCGTCCAAACGTAGTGGCAATTGGAAATCTGATTGCGATTGAAGAGATGTTGGGCTAACTAGGGGCCTATTACCGTCAATAAAAGACGCAGTTCCCCATTATGTAAATGTTCCTCCAAGAAGATGGAATGGGCCAGTGTGATTGAGCCATTATCTCAAGCATCTCTCATCAGTCCTGTACCTGCCCGGTACGATTAAGCTGATGGGATTAAGCTGAATGGGCATTCGGATTCGGTCAACGTGAAAACAAAACAATCATTAGATGGAGGCGAATTCGATTGCAATCAAATCACAAAAATCACGTTAAAAGTTAATTTCTTTGTTTTAGGGGCTTTTGTGCGTTTTGTTTGGACAGGGTGGCTGATGAAAAAGTGCACATGGGGACTGCAGAGGACTCCCTTGCTCCGCTGACCTTAGATCTCCTCGAGCTGGATACCTACCCTCACCGCATGTTATAGGTATATCGCTTGCTGGCATGACAACACTCGTGCTTTCATCACACAAATGATGACGAAACAATGATGTGCCACGGGAAGCGGTCTAGTGATATGAATGTGCGATTTGATGGAAATTCTGTTCGAGTTGCCCAGGAGCGTCATTTCAGGTTTTTGTGGGGGGCACTTCTCGTTTCCCAAGGGTCTGGGCTTGGCCCAGTGGGGGTTTAAGATGGAGCCCCCCATGGATCTGGGTCTGGGGTGAAGCGCCTGCGGGATTTCAAGAGACAGAGCCCTTGGCGGCCTGGCGGGGGATCTGGGGGCATAGCCCCAGAAATTGAATAAATTTCGAATATTGGGGTTATTTGGGTTGCCATCTTGGTGTTCTGGGGGGCAAAGTTATCACATGCTTGCGGGATGTGCAATCAAACCGCTGTCCGTGGACATTTCTCGTCAGGGGAGGCAGTCGTCCCCCGTCACCAGAAACGACGCCCCTGGATTTGCCACTGCCCGATCCTCCTCATGCACGCAGTGGTTGGCGCATCGTACTCGTAATCTGATGCCAATCTGACGCGGGTTCGATCCCTGGTCGGTGCAGGAATTTTCCAAATGGCGACAGATATGATGGTGTGCATCTGACTTTGCGACGCACAGCAAGAGCAAGGCTACCTTGACCATGGTTTGGCCCAAATACCGAAGCCGGGCAGCATCCATACGGACGGTAGGTTGGCACCAGCTTGGAGCCGTGTGTATGCTGGAGCAGTTGCTCTATACCGGAGATATGCCGATGTCCCGTACAATCCCAGCAAACCTACCACAAAACGACAACCAAACCAACCATATGCCAGAGACTGAAGGCGTACGCTGGCGTACACGCGAGTACCATCATTTTGAATAGACCACCCTGTATGTCTAGTCACGGTTTCTGTGGAAATGGCCGAAATCGTTTCGGAAGCCTGACAATGCATGTCTTCCTGCATTGGTAGTTTCATTCTGATCGAACACGATTTTCAGCACATGGCTCATTCAAAAACATCAGCAAATTTCTCCTCGATCTGGCGGCGATAAAAAGACCGTTTCCAATTGATCGGATTCCTAAACTTAAACAAGCCCAATTGTCCACTGTGTCTTCAGTGCTCGACAAAAAGGAATTTTGCTTCTCCCTCTGATGCGGCCAAGGTTTTATCACCACTTGATACTCTTGTTGGGAGAAGACCTTCTGAACAGAGCGGAACTCCAATATGCAGCAAGAATTGGCAATTCATAAAAAAGGGCAAACTTCTCATTGAAACCCAGAGATGGCATTGCAGAAGGCAGATGACCGTCAATTTCATCATGGTAGTTACTCGGCTGGCACAGAGATGGCTCCACTGAACCACTGCGACCATAATCGACTTGCAAGATGGTGCAGCTGATGGTGAAACGACATGACCATTTGGTACATTGGTGTACCGCCCCGCGCTCAAGTGACTTTTTCGCCTTCTTTGCCCTGATCAAAATGAAATTGGGATACCCACTCCCGCGATATAAGCTCTCAAAAATTGCTCATACAATTTCAGCCCCATGAAAGTCACCATGCATGCTTTCAAGAAAGTCTCTTACTTGGTCTCCATCATGCGTGGGGTCCGGTGGCAGCGGACAGAAGCTTTTGGTGGCAGAGCTTCACGGGGAATTGGTAAAAGTGGGCTAAGACCTTTCTTCCAATTCCTTCTCTTAACACATTTGCAACCGCAGATTCTTTCCGGGGCTGCAAGGGGGGGTTTTTTATCTGGTCCGAAAGGACCGGCTGAAATGCGATCGACCAACCCTGGTTCCCGCAGCTTCGGCTGGTACAAATCAACAAAAAAAGGAAAGAAAATCTCGCAGTTGCGAAAACGAAACAAACAAACTGAGTCGGAGTGGCTCCGTGCAATAGCTTTCAAAAGTGTCGGGTCATTCGAGATTGTGCTTGAGGCTTTTCAGGCACGACCAACGGATTCTCCAATTTCCATGTGTGCCCAGCTCATTTCTAGATGAATGTGTCCGAGAAACTGTAGAGGTTCAGAATCCCTTCGCCCTGTTCTTCAATCCAAAACAGACTCTTGTAAAATCTAGGTAGGCGCACCAAATGAGGAGAGTGTGACGCGGTTGTCAATGTTATGTAAAACACATCACACGTCTACCTACTCATTTCGTGCGTAAATTTTTAATTTAATTTTATTTTTTTATTCACTTGTTTCATTTATTTTTTTATCTTTTTCATTTTTACATCTCTTCCTTTTTTCGATTTTGAACCTTTTGGGGTGGACATGCTGCAACAAGTTGTTTTTTCAACGTCACCAGGTGCAAAATGTTCATTTTTATTTTTTAAAAAAAAAGCATATTCAAAAAATCAATCAATCAACACTCTGCACTGACCTCGGCCACTTCGTCCGACGAATCGAAGGTCGTTGAACTTGGCCACATTCTTCTTCGTCACAGCAACCGAATTCCTCAGTTCTGTCGTTGGGTGCTCGTCGTTCCCAGCCCGAATGCTTACCGTGACCCCGTCCTCAATGTCACCCAGGCAAATGACCCTGAACGCGTCTGGGAGGGTCTTGTTTGACCTCCAGTGATCGGGCAGCACCGAGCACACGACCTCCGGACTGCCGGTTTTCATCAGACCGGAGAGCTTCCCCGAACTCTGAAGCTGGTGGTCGGATAGGGTGTGCGACAGGATGTATTCCGATATGCGCGACATGAGGTCGGACGACTTCCTTGGACCGCATCCTTCGATGACGTCAGCGGCTGTCGCTATGGCAACGTCGGACGAATGGGTCTCCATGGGGAAAGGCAATCCCGGATTGTGGACCTCCAGGTACATCGACGATGGTATGTCCACGTTGCGTGGCGAGGGCGTGGCGATAGCGTGGCAAATGCGTGGCGTAAACGTGACGAGAGAGTGGCGAGAGCGTGGCGAGAGCGTGTCGAGAGGTGGCGAGAGCGTGTCGAGAGGTGGCGAGAGCGTGGCGATTGTCACCCTTTCGAAACGAACACAGATCTGCACTATGGAAGATGTCTGCGAAGTGTCTTTTCAAGACTGCAAGTTACACTCTTCGGGATACCAAAACCAAAGCGCCTTGAAGGGAAGTGGAGTCTCTCTTCTCTCGAAAGCATTGTTCAGATTGGGCAATTTTCTTCTTCTTCTTCTTCTTTGGGTCTTATGGACAGATAGCCTTGGGCTGGTGGTCCGACCGTTCATGTTTTTTGTTGTGTCGTCAGCCATGGTCCCGGCGAGGTACTGGCAAGTGTCGCCTGAGAGTAGCTGCTCCAGCACCCACCGCTCCAGGCACCCAATCAAGGGTCCCGGCGAGGTATACCGGCATACTCCCGAGGGCAATCGCAACAGCACCCACCGCTCCAGGTCCCAAGACCTCAGTCACAACTGCCGATACTGCCGGTATTATGGCACAGCCAACCCGCAGGAACCGACGTCGAGTATCGGCGGGTGATACCAAGTGGCTTCTGTGTTCATGTAACCTGCCAGGCCTCTGTCTTGGACCTGGAGCTAGGTGTTCTTTAACGTGCGTAGTGTGATGCTACACACGGGACCTCCTTCTTAAAGTCCCATCCGAAGGACTAACAGACTGGCCACTTAAGTCTGTCTTTCCGACCGAATTCACCATGCCTCGCCGAAGGAGGATGCACACACAAGTGCCATGGCAAATTTCATTTACCGTGCCTCGCCGAGGGAGGATGCACACACAAGTGCCACGGCAAATCTCGTGTCCCAGCTGGGATTCGAACCCGCAATCTTCAGATTACGAGTCCGACGCGCTAACCACTGCGCCACGAGGGTCGGACAATTTTAGTAGCTGCGGATTTTTTCGGAACTACTGCTGCGCGTGGCGCCACTGCTGTTTCCAGCTTCAACTGATCCGATTCTCGGGGCATCCAGACAGGATAAGAAGCGTCACACCTGTGGCTGTGTGCATGTCGTTTGGCTTTTGGATGTTGTTGTGATTTGGATTTCGAAGCCATCGTTTGTCTTTTCATGTTGTGTTGATAACGCCGAACCAGGACGCCGAACGCTACTGTCCGTGGAGCATATTTTATTTATTGTTTTGTTCTTCGAAAATGCCGACGTGTTTTGTGCCAAACTGCAGGTCAGGACATCCCGCAAATGCATTGAAGATGCGTTTTTTGCGCTTCCAACTGAACCGGCATTGCGGGAAAAATGGGGAAGGTCGATTCCAAGGTTCGACAGAAAGCTGAAAGTCTCTTCCAGAGTTTGGGAAGCATATTTTAGCGATTTTGAAGGTATTCGTCACAGATGAAGCACCGGTTATCCTTCCCAGAATCAACTGGAAGTTGACGAACGGCCCAGTTGAAATCCCAACGTCTCTCGCAAAACTCTCCGTTGCTGTTGAGCTGCGGTGAAAAAAGGCTTGGGTCTTTTACCCCGGAAGCAGCGTTTGGTGGTACAAAAAATTTTCAAAAAGGCTTCACTCAAAAACCCAAAAGGGATGAGATATGACAATGCTTCATTTGGAATGCGTAATTTTCAGAATAAAATCCCGAAAAGGCTACGTGCACTGTGAAATCATGGCCTCTTGCCGCTGCCCACCACATTTCATCTGTGGTCTGAAATGCTCCGTTGGAATCTACTGGCTACACTCAGTGCGCCTGCGCACCCTGCCTTGAGAATCTAGCTGGGTCTGACCCAAACAAGGAAGAATTTTCCACCGCTCTCACAAACTTGCGAGATAGCCAGCAGCACATACCTCGTCGCTTGCACCTGTTCCCATCAGAACGTTAATTGATTTCCAATCCCACATTTTACTCCCATCAGAACACGGAAGTTAAGCAACGTTGGGCCAGGACAGACCTGGATGGGAGACCACCCTTGTACCCCTGGATGTGCCGCTGGAAGGGGACTAAGTAGCCAAATCCCTCTCGTCTCCGACGGGTGGGACGAAAAACAGAGGTCCTATGTGCAAAATCACACTGCGCACGTAAAAGAACACCTAGCTCCAGGTCAAAACAGAGGCTTGGCAGGTTACACTGCAGAGAAGCCACACAATACATGATACACGTCCTCATCGCTCTGCAGAGCATGCTCTCTTCGGAAAATCCTGCGGGTTGGCATATGCCGTAAAACTGATCCGAGCCGTTTCCGCGTTGAATGCGGAGCGGTGTTGGGCGACGATTTTGGGTCTTGTTCTCCTTGCGAGCCCAACTCGTGCGACAAGGTTCATGTCGAGCCACCGGCCATACAGCTGTCAGCTCAAGGATGGCAAATGAAGATTTCAACCCGGACCAAGAATATGCCCAATTCATCCCTCACGCGAATTCTAAAAAACTGGCTCTTCAGTTGGAAGACGTTGTTCATGAAAAACTCCAGGACCAGCCAGCTTCGTGGAGGGACATTTTCAACGATTGCATGGATGCACTCGACAATGTATTAGTCTATAAGGGAGTTGCATGCTGCCAGGAGCATGCCATGAAACCCTCCCTAAAAGCTTGTTCTTCTCTGCATCAGATGACGATTTTTCCATCGGATGAAGGAAATTTCTCTTGATTTGGGTGCCCAAAAGATGGCCAAACAAGCAAGGAAGAAGCCAAACCTCGGCAGCTCATGACTGACACACATTGGATACCTCAATAACAAACAGGTTTGCACTGCTGCTTGGCTGATTTTACCCCAAATCACCTTTGTCTGACGAATGTCAAAGCACCAACCCGTAAAAAATAGTCCACATTTTGAAGCCGAAATCTGCACCAGCGCCAGTATGCGGCGGATTTTGGAACTACAACTGCGCGAGCGAAATTAAAGCGAGAGACTCCACTTCCCCTTTAAGGCGCTTTGCCAAAACTTTCAAACAGTCCAAGCTAGTCAACATGCGATGCGACCAGCCTTCTCATTCAGCGATTCCATTGACCTTTCGCATCTTCAGAAGTTTTCTTTCAGCTATGTCCTATTCAATGTAGTAACAACAATGGATAATAATCAAAAGTAATTTCGGATTGCAGGTTTCAGAAACAAATTATGGACGAGGTCCAAACAACGGAGAACTGTTTGGAAGAGCATTGATCCATTTGGATTTCTTGGGATAAAGGAATGAAGATGCGGGTTGGAACAAAGAATTTTGAATTGAAAATCATGGAAGTGGAGAGAAGTCGAGTGACTGGAGTGGGTCTTTGGGAAACTGAATGCGAAATCATGGCCTCTTTCGTCAAGTTTGTCAACGAATGAGAAGGGTCATTATTGCAGTCGTGATACGCAGGAATCGTTTACAATCGAGCAGCAGAGCATTGAACCTTTACCAGCGCATCAGCTTGCCAAGAAAGATGAGGATCCCAAGCTGAAAAATAAGGCTCCCAAGCAGGATTCTTTCATTTTTCAAAAGGAGTGATTCACCGTTGGAGCTATCTTTCATATAGGTTTTTCAACAATGGTTGTAAAACAATGTTTTGTATGGTGTCCCATACAAAGCTTATTCAAAAACTCAAGGCCCTCATGTTTCCCCAGAATATCGTTGATGTCATCACATCCTTTCTAAGTGGTAGACATCAACAGGTCTCCATTAATGGGTCAATATCTGCTCCCGTCAGCATTTGTTCAGGTGTCCCTCAAGGCAGTGTCTTAGGACCACTTTTATTTCTCATTTACATCAATGACATCGTGTCCAATATTAGTTCATCTGCCCGGCTCTTTGCTGATGACATTGTGATTTATAGGCCCATTATTTCCCAAATTGATTCCGTTGCATTACAAAATGATCTCACATCCGTGTCTTCGTGGTGCGGGACATGGAGCATGAAGATTAATGTCAACAAGTCCAAGGTGGTCTTGTTTGGATCCCATCAGCGTGACCCTGCCAGTGCATACTCTATTTCAGGCGAAGTCATGGAGGTCGTCTCCACCTTCAAATATCTTGGCGTAACTTTCAGTCACAACCTCTCTTGGAAGCCTCATATTTCATCAATAATAGCGAAATCGTCATCAAAAGTCGGCTACATTATGCGCAATTTAAAAATCGCTTCAGATGCACAAAAACGATATGCGTATACCTCCCTCGTCTTGCCTATCTTAGAGTATGCCTGTGCAACATGGGATCCCTCTAAAAGGTGCGACATTGACGCGCTTGAAGCTGTTCAAAGAAGAGCTGTTAGGTCTATTACCCAAAAGTATGGCCGGCAATATAGTGTAACCGCAATCCTAAAAGATTTAGATCTCTCCACCCTGCAGAGCCGCCGCCGAACGCATCGTTTAAATCTGCTCAGTGATATAATCACAGGTGCTGTGGATTTTTCTCTTCCTGACACTTACATGTTTAAATCAAAGCAAAGGCGGACAGATAACGGCCTGAGCTTTGTCCTACCATTTTGCAAAAGAAATGTTTTTTTCAGTTCCTTCTTTCCCCGAACATTAACCGAATGGAATAGCCTCCCCGCAAATAGCCAATTGATATCTCGCGCAATTGCTCGCATGCCTCGCACCACGACAGAGATGCCCGTCCCCCAGATTGATGACGTCAATTTTATTCCCCATGACCCTTGAATTCTTCATTGTCTTGTTTGTGTTTTACCATTTGACTATGCTTGCTTGCGTAATTTTTGTTGTTGTATTTGTTACAGTGCCCAATCATTTGAACACTGTTTTTGACAATAATTAATAAATAATAATAATAAATAATAAACAATAGACGACAAGGATTTGTAAATTCTGTTTCACTCAGACGAGTGCAGGAATGAACCGAACACATTTTTCAAAACTTTTCACAGCCTAACTCCTTTTTTTACATTTCGCGCAAAACTAAACAATCTGTTGCGCACTTGGAGCATTTCTTGCAATTTTTCAGAACGGGTGAGGTTTTTGCAACTGAACTGGGACAAAAGTGCAAAACACAAAACATTTCAGAAAATGGTTTCACATCATTGCAGCGATGTTTCTGACTAAAAATGGATTTACATTGGAGTTTAGTTTCTGACTTGAAAGGGCTATCATATTGGAGTTCTGTTTCTGTCTTGAAATGGTTTCGCATTGGCCCTCTGTTCCTGCGACTTGAAATGTTCGCAGTGAAAATAGTGGTTATAATAGTTCGCAGTTATAATAGTGGTTATAAATGCGGTTATAATAGTTCTGTTTCTGACGAAATTGTTTCGCATTGGAGTTCTGTTTCTGACGAAATGTTTTCGCATTGGAGTTCTGTTTCTGACGAAATGTTTTCGCATTGGAGTTCGTTTTTCTCACATCATAGTTTCGCATTGGAGTTCTGTTTCTGACGAAATGGTTTCGCATTGGAGTTCGTTTTTCTCACATCATAGTTTCGCATTGGAGTTCTGTTTCTGACGAAATGTTTTCGCATTGGAGTTCGTTTTTCTCACATCATAGTTTCGCATTGGAGTTCTGTTTCTGACGAAATGGTTTCGCATTGGAGTTCGTTTTTCTCACATCATAGTTTCGCATTGGAGTTCTGTTTCTGACGAAATGGTTTCGCATTGGCCCTCTGTTCCCTACTTGAAATGGTTTCGCATTGGAGTTCTGTTTCAGACTTGTAATGGTTTCGTAATGGAGTTCTGTTTCTGACGAAATGGTTTCGCATTGGCCCTCTGTTCCCTACTTGAAATAGTTTCGCATTGGAGTTCTGTTTCAGACTTGTAATGGTTTCGTAATGGAGTTCTGTTTCTGACGAAATGTTTTCGCATTGGAGTTCTGTTTCTGACGAAATGTTTTCGCATTGGAGTTCTGTTTCTGGCTTAAAATGGTTTCGAATTGGCGCTCTGTTTTTGACTTCTTTAAATGTTTTCACATTGGAGTTCTGTCCCTAACTTTCGGTCTCAAACTTATTGAAATGGTTTCGCATTTTGGAGTCCTGTTTCTGACTTGAAATTCTTTCTCATTGGAGTCAAGTTTCTAACTTGTAATGGCTTCGCGGAGTTCTGTTTCTGACGAAATGGTTTCGCATTGGAGTTCTGTTTCTCCCATGAATGTCCACAAATTTTGCATGAATATCCCCCATACCTTCCATGAATGCCCACACTTATTTCACTTTTTTAAACATGACCCATGACCCTCTTGAAAATTGGGAAACAGAGTATACGGATGCCACAAGGGTTTTTCTGATCATCGCGGGACAAAAAGAAAGATCGCATTGGATTTCATCGTAGAGTGGTGACTGAATTAATGCACACATTGGGTAAGTATGGCGGCGATGGAATTAATGTACTCATACTTGTAAAGAATTGCGACCGTTCAGATTTTGGTAAAAATTCCATGCAGCAGAAATTATAGATCATCCTCTTTTGTAACCGAGGTCAAAATTTGACACCTCTAGAACGCTTTGTTGAAATCTGACGCTTTAATTTCTGCCGCCTGCATAAGAGGAAAAGAAGGAAAAAAGTTAAATGGGAAAAACACATGTATGGGTACAAAAATTCCGCCGCCACTATACATGTAAAAATTTGCGATTGTTCAGATTTTAGTAAATACTCAATGCTGCAGAAATTAAAGGTCCTCTCTTCATCGAGGTCAAAATGTAACATCTCCAGAAGTCTTTGTTGAAATGTGACATTTTTCCCCACTGCCCGCAAAAGAAGAAAAAAATTTCGGAGGCAACAGTTAAATGAGTTAACACATGCATGGGAACATAAATTCTGTCACCACTTTTCATCGGTGTTGTTGAAAAGAGCTTCAAAGTCTTGGAAAAACACTCATTACAAAGGTCCCAACATGCATGATTAATGATTAAATGATTAAACTCGTTTGACATTGAAACTGATGCATGATTTGAGTGGTTTTTAATCTTTATTCATCCGTGCGCCAAATGCCCCAGAACCGCAACCCACAGGAACTCCCCGTGTTGGTTTGGGGTCAACCACTTTCAATCGGTATTCGCCAGTTATTTGTAACATGCAAGCAGAGAAAAGAGTTGATAAGCGCTAGCCAAAAACCCGCAAACAACCACCGCAAACACACAAACCGCCAACCCGCCAACGTTTTAATTTAAACATCGGTCAAATTAGCGTCAGTCAAGACATCACATCGCAGTCGAGGTTGCAAACCTTTCGCGTTCGTCGACAAAACCGCGCAAACCCCAAATCGCTTCCTTTTCTTCAGACGCAAAACCACGAGAGGCGCTGGTGAACCCGAAAACCAGCCGAGACGCGTGTCCTCGCGAACCCTCCTTGCGTCAGCTGACGGAGAAGCCAGCGGGCAAACCACGAACGGTGGTTTGATGGTTAGATGGTTGGAACACGTACACCGCACTTTTTTGTTGGCACTTTTTCACGTCTTTTTTCCACTGATTTAGAGGCCTGTTCGGATGACGGTGGCACAACCTCCGCTGCTGTCTTCCGAACCTCATTGGATATCTTTCGCTCACTGGGCTGTCTTTTCCCGCCTTTTTCTTTCTTCAATGTTCCGACAAGTCCCACCTGAGCAGGATGATCCGCCAACGCAGGGCAACTGCTGTACAGAGCTCTCCAAAAAGCTTCGAACAGAAGCCAGTTCGTTCACGCAGGCGTCGCAAAACACGTGGCGCCAAACAGGAATGCCACCGGGACATTCCTGTCACGCGTGAAACTGATTCAAGCCATGTCGAGTTGGATGACCCTCATGTTGGGCTGACCCAAAGAATTTCTCAAGTTCGAAACGTTTTGGAGGAACGTGTGTAACTTCGAAATTCGATGTGGTTCGGCGTGAGAAACGCCACCAAAACCACATCAAACCGTTTTGGATTTTCTTTCTTTTCAGCAAAAAAAAATGTGAAAAAGCCTCCATTTTTCCAAACCGGGTAGAAAGTTTTTGTAGTCTTTCTGGATATGCGTTTTGCTGCCCACACCTCCAGATCAATGACGGCAGCCACGTGTTACGGCTCATCGCGCAAAGTTTCGATAAACCCTTTGGCCTCTTTGGCTTTCGAGGCGAAGTGCCATCATGGTGAGACCGCGGCCATCAATTCGCTGGTTTTGCGTCATTTGAACAGGTTCGAATCGTTGCCGAAAACGAAATCTCCTGGAAGTGATTGCTTCGCGAAGATCGCCTGCGCTTGGATTGAGGAACCCTACCGATTAAGGGTTAGTTGCTTGCTTGAAGAGGATTCGCCCAGTCGGAGAAATGGTTGCTTCTTTGCCTAAAGAGAATTCACCCTGCCGAAGAAAGGGTTGATTGCTTGCTTGAAGAGAACACATGCTGCCGACGAAGGGTTGGTTGCTTTCTTGAAGAGAATACATCCTGCCGACGAAAGGGTTGGTTGCTCGGCCGACGAAAGGATTGGTTGCTTGCTTGAAGAGAATTCACCCAGTCGGAGAAATGGTTGCTTGCTTGCCTGAAGAGAATTCACCCTGCCGACGAAAGGGTTGAATGCTTGCTTGAAGAGAATTCACCCTGCCGACGAAAGGGTTGCTTGCTCTGCCGACGAAAGGGTCGATTGCTTGCTTTAAGAGAATCCAACCTGTCGACGAAAGGGTTGGTTGCTTGCTTAAAGCTAATCCATCCTGTAGACGAAAGGGTTGCTTGCTTAAAAAGAATTCGCCCGGCCAACGAAAGGATTGGTTGCCTGCTTGAAGTGAATTCACCCTGCCGGCGAAAGAGTTGGTTGCCTGCTTGAGACAATTATCCACCCTATCGGAGAAAGGGTTGTTTGCTTTCGTGAGGAAATTCCACCCTGTATCCTGTATCGATGAAAGAGTTATTGGTTGCTTGCTTGAAGAGAAATTCGCCCTGTCGACGAAAGGATTGCTTGCTTTCGCGAGGAATTCCACCCTGCCAAAAATAGGTTGGTTGCCTGCTTGAAGGGAATTCGCCCTGTCGACGAAAGGATTGCTTGCTTGAAAAGAATTGTTCATCCCGTCGGCGAAAGAGTTCTTTGCCTGCTTGAAGAGAATTCACGACAGGGTTGCTTCTTGCTTGAAGAGAACACACCCGGCCGACGAAAGGGTTGATGGTTGCCTTTTTTAAGCATTTGCCCGATAACATCCGTTTAAAGGAGGATCTCCCTTACGGAAAAAGTCATGGTTTTACCACGGCAAAAAAGTCATGGAATTTCCATGGAAAAACCTTGAGCTTTTGGCCCCATGGATGTCATGACATCCCCATGACTCCCCATGGTTTTGCCATGACATTTCCATGGGTTAACCATGGTCTCTCCATGATAATCTATGACCTTCCCATGGTTTTTCCATGGCTTTACCATGACATTTCTATAGCTTTACCATGATCACCCGTAGCCTCCGAGAGAACAAGGCCGTTGCGCTGGTTTGGTGACGTCACAAGACCGGACGGGAAACTGCGAAGAAATGCATTGGGAGGAATGGGAAGGCGCAGAGAAAATTGTCCGTTCTTGAAATCTCGCGAACAGATTTGAGTGCGGAATGTTTCAAATTAACACAAAAGGATCACAGGACTTTTACGTCGCAAAAATGACACCAAAACACTAAAAAAAAACGTGCTTCAAAGTCCAAAAAGAAGGCAAGTTCTCAATTCTCCGCAGTCAATTCTCCGCAGTCTGGGATGCAAGCGCAGTTCAAAATGCTCACGTTGGTGTTGGCGTTGTTTCTCAAAAGGACAGTTCTGAGAGAGGTATTTCAAGATGCTTCGTTGGTTCAGTGGTAGAATTCTCGCCTCAGATGCGAAAGGCACCGGGTTCGATCCCTGGCGCCTGCCGAAATTTTTCAATTTTTGCAAAAGTTTCTGCCACACATTTTTTTAATGATTTTGCGATTTTTTCCGTTGCAACGTGATTTTGACCTGCGGAAGAGTTGTCGAGGAAGCTTTCACCTTTCCCAAAATGCTAAAATAATTGAATTTGAACACCAAAACCATATCAAGACACATTTCGACGCGTGTTCTTGCGCCAAAAACAAACATGCGCTTCCATGTCGCATTCTCTCTTGATTTAGAGTCAAATGGTGTTAAATGCAATGATTTTGGACTTTTTGGAAAGCTGAAAGTTTTCTCTACAACTCTTCCGCAGGTCAAAACCACGTTGCAGCAGAAAAAATCGCGCAATTAATCAAAATATGTCAGGAATCCGGAATTCGTTCGCATCTTAACCTGAACACTTTCTTCCTGAAATAATTTCTTTATTTTCCTGCAGAAAGTCAAGAACCATAAAATATTTGAAATCGCACTTTTTTTCGCTTTCCTCCATGAAAAATTTCATCAAAATCCGTCGTCTCGATCAAGAGAAATGGAAGTTTCCTTGGGCGCCGCGCCGCGGTCCGCCATTCGGACGCATTCAAAACTCAAGGAAACATCATCCGGTCCTGTGACGTCACGCCAATTTTTAATTTCTGCGCAATGGCCTTGTTCTCTCGGAGGCTACGGATCACCCCATGACATTTCCATGATTTAACCATGACATCAAAGTCACTTCTTCATGATTTTGTCATGACTTTTCCACGGTTCATATTGTCATGACTTTTCCATGACTTAACCATGGTTTCTTTTAAGACTAGACTTTTCCATGCCAAAGCGTGTATCAATGAAATCCGACGTGACATCCAACTTCTTTTTAATTTGCACTGAGTCAAGAGTCAATTATTTCGTGCTGACAACATAGAAATTACAAAAACGCACACCCCAACGTCGGTGTTAAAATAACAGGAAGCATAATTTCAATTGAATTCAACAACTTCTAATAAATTTGGCTTGAAATTGTTGTAATATCGATTTCTTTCCATGTGCTGCCATCTCGCACATTAAAAGTAATGTGATAGAATAAAAATAAATTACACTTTTCTTTCACTTTTTACACTGAAAAAATTTTGTATTTGCGCACATGTTGCATTTTTTCTTTTCGACAACCGCATTTGGAAAATGAAGCGTTGTCCCTGATCTGTCACGACGCGTGGATCCGCGACTTTCTTTCGGTTGATACGATGATGGCATTGAGGCATTGCATCGAAAAAAGTGAAAGAAAAGTGGAATAAACTCTTCACATTTCTGCTATGGAAACAGTGAACAAAAAGGGACATAAAAATTACGTAAAAATGGTTTTTCTTGCACATTTTTACGTAATTTTTGTGTCCCTTTTTGTTCACTTTTTTGCATAGCAGAAATGGGAAAATTTGCGCCACTTTTCTCACTTTTACACTTATTTTTCACATTCTGTGCACCATGTTTACACCCGATGTTTGCTAGGTTACACTTGCGAGGATAAAAAATGGATTTATGTCAGCTGAGATATTTGGGCGTTTCCATCTTTTACATACGTTGCATTTTCACGGAGCCTTTTGACGCTGCGAGGAAACATTGTTCTTTTCCATCAAAAGCTACAGTAGTTTTTGAGGAAAAAACGATGCTAAACCATCTGACCAAACAGCTCATTGAAATAAGTTTTCCAAGTTGATCAAATTCTCGGTTGAGTTGACAGAGTAGTACTCGGCATAACTCACACATTTTTGTCTGTACCATCCCACAGATCAACAGTTTCATATGGTTTGGGCTCCATTGTCTGGCAACACAAAAATAAAGTCCCCACAAACAAAACAAAACAAAAAAACTAAATTCATTCCAGCAGGCCCAGGAAAATCAAATAAAAGAAATTTCCATTTGAGAACCACCACAAAAAGACAATAATTTTGCAACCAACTGATATCTCTGACATGAGCAACATGTGCATGTTGTGTGTAGGCTATATGTATTGCTGTCAGTTCCAGCAAATTTTTAATTTTTACATCTGATTTTTCTTGAAGAGAAACCATGGTTTCCCCATGGAAAGTACAAGACTTCAAAAGTCATGGCTTTAACCATATCATGAGTTTTTCATGGAAAACCATGACTTTTCAAAACCATGATTTAACCATGATTTTCGCATGGAAGAACCATGAGAAAACCATGGCTTCCGAATGCCATGACTTAACCATGACTTTTCCATGACAGTCATGGAAAAGTCATGACTATTATCGTAAGGGCTGCTGGCAGCAGATCGCAATCGGATTGTATTTTTGTCGTTTACTTTTGTGAATTTTTTGTTAATTTGTTTTATTTTATTTTAACATTGGTTTTATATTTATTTTTCAAGTTTTTTTTTTAATTTTTGTGTTTTATTTTTTCATTTTTTTTTCATTTTTATTTTTTGTCATTTTTTCATTTTTTTTTATTTTTTATTTTTTTTTTGTTTATTTTTAAAGCATTTTAATGCATTTTTATTTTTTTTTTAATTTTTTTAATTTTTTATTTTCATTTTATTTTGATTTTATTTCTATTGCATATTTTTTAATTTTAAAAATAATAGATAATTAATGAAAAAACATAACGTTTAAAAGAAGAAGTGAAGGAACAGTGCTTCATTTAACATGAAGCCAAATGGGAGCAGAAAAATAGACCAAAATATGTGCTGCTGGATTGCGTCGTTTACAGGGGATGATGCGACGAAAGACATGCGAGTGAATGACGGACCGCTGTGCGATGGCCACTGAAAGTTAAATTTCTCCTGAACAAAGCGACGGTTTTTGATGTAGCTTCCTATGGTGCAAAGCTGAAAAATGAGCGCTTCCACACATGTAATGATCCCAATCTTTCGTCGGGTAAAACTCTGAAAACATTTGAGGAATAAAAGTGCTCAAGTTCATAGTCATAAAATTCCGGGTTCCTGCTAGGTATTTTCTAAGATTGTGCGATTTTTTCCGTTACAACATGGTTTCGACCTTCTGAAGAGTTGTAGAGGAAGCCTTCCACTTTCCAAAAATACCAAAATCATTGAATTTGAACACCATTTGACAATTTTATGACCAGAGACAGCGCGACATGGCAGCATCATTTTGTTTTTGAGCGGGGAAGAGGCGGCAACTTCCGCGGATTTGTAGGGAGCCACCGGCCGTACGGCTGTCAGGTCATGATGGCAAATGACGAAGATAGATAAACTTGTGAAATTTTAATTTGTGGCAAATTTTGGGTGTAACATATCGGGTTTTCACTGCAAATTCGTAAAATCAATATTTTTGTTTTGCGAGGGGGTGATCGGCCCTCGGCCCCACCGCACCGTCACTGATCAACAATTCGCAATCGGAGAAGTGAGCGTAATTCTCGTGGACAAATTAACCGCTTGGGGACCATGGATCCATACGTGGATCCATGCTTATATCCAAGCGTGGATCCATGCTTGTATTATGGTGTTTGTCTCCAACAGTGGATCCTGTGAATTGCGCCTTCAGCCGATTTTGAGAAGCCCATTGTTGCATTGTTGCGGAAAAACGTTATTTTTCAAATTCGTCTCCGAATTAGAAATAAAAGTTTTTTTCTTTCATTCAAAAGGGATTGCGGATTAGAAATTATTTTTTTGAATTCGTGTATTCCATCGAGGTGTGTCCATCATTGCACATTGGGTCTATTCAGGTATTCTGTTGTTGCATTTTTACCCTTTCATGCCTATTGGAATCTATTTCCCCAACCCTTGCCATTGGATCACTCGTACCCCCATTGCTCAGCCACAAATTGAGTTGGTGTGCGCAGGATAACCAGATGAGGTATTTTGAAACAGTGAGTTCATTCAAGCTCACTGACCGGGTGTGACTCATCGCAAATACACGGCATGAGAAATTTATTTATTTTATGCAAAAGAGACACACTGACAAACTATATTTCCCATTGTCACTCACATTTAGCTTCAACTCTAAACCAAATTCAGCAGACATTGATGCAATTCCACAAAAATGGCAAAAGAGTAGCACTGTGTATTGAAAAGGTTTCTTCACAAAACATACTTCTCCAATAAATTTTGGCAGACAAGAAGTTTTTAGTTGAAACTGAGTCGAGTGCATGATAATGGGGAGTGCACGCCATGATATCACTCTTTTATGATATTTTTATGATATTTTAAATTCAGAAACACAGTTAGTGGGACATGTGTGGACAACAATTTCAGGAAATTATATTCAATCGGGGAAAAAGTTCGTTCGGGAAATTAAAAATACACAAATTGAACATTTCAAATCATTGGGGAAATGAGGAAGACAATCGACAACTTGACAACAAAGGTTCAAAAAGTGCATTATTTCTCTTGCAGAGTAGTTATGGTCCTGTTTATCATCGCAGGCTAGTTTATAGCAACGTTGAAAAACGTATGTAGTAAATCCAAAAAAGTCACATATTCAAAGCTATAATTGTGGTAAATTAACTAAAATGCTGTTCGACAAAAATAACAAAACTCAGATCAACACAGAACATCAGATAATGGACCAAAAATCATTCAGAAAAATATTCTTGCTCCCTCTAACACCATTATGAAATCAGTCCCGTCTTTCCATCAAGGCCATCAGAAAACATTTTGAAAGCAAACAACCTTTCAAAAGTTAGCGACAGTGAAAAAATTAGTGGTGAGTCGAACGCCACACTTGGAATCAGAAATGAGCCGGAACGGAACTTCTCAAAATTTCGAATATTCGGAATCCGAAAAAGTCAGAATTTTCCGAATATTTTGGAATTCCGAAAAATCGATACATACCTCCCTCCCTACCTATTTTTCTACTTTTTTTCTTTGTTTTCTTGTTCTATAATATTTTCCATAGTTTTGTTTTAGGTACTTCTCAGATCATTACGATGATGGTCATCATTCATTTCCATTTATAATCTCCAATATCAGATTGTAAATGCTGCTCCTCCGGCCCCTCGGTGGGTCTCTTATCGTGCCGACACATTCCGAATTTTGAAAATTTGGAATTTTCCCGGGTTCTCCGGAAGGGTGGAATCGTTCGAAGAAGTTGGTTTTTTCGTTGATCTGAATTTTCTGAAAGGTCGGAAGGGCCGTACGCTCGCAATGCAAACATTATGCAAAACCAGCAGCACATCTTCACTGCGATTCACAGCTCATCACAGCTCTATTAAATCTTTCTCCAAACGCTTTAAAGATTTATTGATAAGTTCGAACATCATGAATTTATGCAGATCAACAACCAAGAATGTGCCACGGGACAGAAATGATTTGAACGCTGAGCAACCGTGATGTCCACATTTCAATCTCATGGGAAAGAAATCTTTTTCACCGATCTTTCTTCTTTGTCTTTGTTTTCCATGATGTCTGAGTTGCGATTCAATCAAATATGGGTACAGTATGATTCACAAAAAACACCAGGGAAAATTTGCGGTAAGCTATCTTCTTGTTGTCCCTCATTGGCTACGATGAGCAGTCACAATCTTCTGTGAATGTAATGGCCTGACGTCACAACAACTGCGCGATTTCAAACGACAGATAATTCTTGCTGCTTACAGAAATACAAACTTTTTTCGCATGTGGGCTAAGGGCTTTCCTGTATTCGGATATTCTGTTTCAGAACTCTTGCATGTTATATACAATCCAAACACTTGTGAATTCATGCACAATTTGGTCCTCATTGGTGATATTGAAATAATTACATCTTGAAATTGTGATATTGATGAAAATGTTCAGTGGAGCACAAGCTTGGAATTCCTGGGCAGGCGGAGAAGGCTTTCGTCGGCAACCTACCAATACCCATTTCATAACAACTGCGGCATTTTTTCTCTGTCTCCGATTTCCATGCTTTTTGGTGGTTCTACCATTGCATGCACGGGCAATACGATTTCCACTGTCCGTGGTTTGTGATTCGCCCTTTCATGAGTCTGTAGCCGGCAGAATGTTTATCTAAAATGGCATCGCAGATATCTTTCGAAAAAGAAAAGAAAGTGACGACAACTTGTCCAATAGCAGCTTGGTGCAAGACATTGGCGTTCAGAAGCATCATGTGCAGAATGTGGATGTCAAACTTCATGAACCAGGTGTGATTTTTCCTGGCACAGTTTATAGGGAGGGGTCTGGTCCACTGATGCATCAACAGAACCGAACCATTGATAGATTGTAATGGTCAATGTGTTCAGACTTTTTGGGCAAAAGCCAGATAAGAGGATGTGGTGGATGGTTTTTTCTGGAAGATCTCCATCCATCGCTTACTCCTTTTTTGTTTACAACTCTTATGGGCAGCGAGGAGGTTTTTATCTGGCGTTCGGGTTGTATTTCCTTTTTCCACCACAAGCGGCGACATATTCGTACAGTTTGCACAAACGGTGGTTCACAAAATCACCAACGAATTTTTTGTGCAATAAAGAAGGCAGTGCGTTAGCTTTCTTTTCTCTCTTTGTCACTGAGAAAAATTGGGACATGACATGCCCCGAATCGTATAGAAACCTTTTGAGTACCATGGGAGGCATCGTGAGTTCCTTACCTGTGAACCAAATTTAAAATGAGGCGTTTGTATGAATTTTTCACATTTTGTTAAATTGTGATCCAAAAATTGATTTTTGCCACCAAATTTGAGATTTGGATAGGATAGATGCGGGACTCATCAGACTGTTTTGGCAACCTGGAAATTTCCTGAGTCTCATGAATCTGGCAAATTGTGACAGCATTTTTGTGTGTTGAAACATGTGAATCATGTATGTTCAGAGATTGTGACATTGCAAGAGGGGCACCTAGCCCTTTGCGGTCCTTTGTCGGACTGGATCCGACACCCTTTTGATTCCTATCTGGTCCCATGTCGGACTGGGTCCGACATCCATTTTGAGATTGATTTAGTCCTATGTCGGACGGCATCCGACAAGCAGAGGAACCTGACGCACTTGGGTGATGGAGAGCGGCAAACAGTATTTTTTCATCTTCATGAGGTTGGTTGGGGAAATTTATAATGAAATTATTGTAATATTATTATAACAGAAGAGAGCCAAAGGCAGTAAAATCACTGCAATGCTGCCATCTTTTGAATGAAATGCGGCAATATGAGTAGACTGGTGGATGTGAGAGATGACGCTCGTGATCAGGCATGTGTTTTTATCGTTGTTATTTCAAGCGCAACTTCAAAATGGAGAAAAAACGGAAGATTGGCATCATTTTGCAGTGAAATAAGGTCTTCATTGTTGTCATTTGGAGCACCTGTACATTCGTAGAACATGTATTCTGAGATCAGGTGTTCCTTAGTTATGATAGTTCGTGACAAAAGACTATCCATGATTCTGGGACCAACCGCAAACCCCTAAAATGAGCAAATATTCAAATTGCAAATCTTGAAAAATCCCAAAAACCCTATAGGTTCTCTTAATTCGGACCAAAAGGGTATTTCTCCTATTTCCGTAAAAAGTCCGCAAAGGGCTAGGGTGATTGAAGAGGGCACCCAGATATCACTCAGTAAAGGGGGAACCAACGAGGCAGCGCTAATAAAATGCAAAGAAACATGGCCCGGTAACATACGCCAAATTGACCTACTTCCGAAAGAATGTTCCGAGAGTGAGTTTAACAAAAGGCAGATGGGGCCGATTTTGCATAAAAGCCAGCAATTCCCTCTCCACTGTGTCTTTTGATAATTGGCATCGGCCGCTGTAAGCCCTGCTGGACGGAAACGGGAAAGGGTGCTCCGGAGTCGTTATTAGTGATTGTATTTTGAGCTGTTGTCCCTGACTGATCGCATTGTTTATGGTTCCTGCCACTCATACTGAATGGTTCCTGTCACCGTTCATCATATCGTTCCTGCGTCGTAAAAAACTCAGACATTCAGAATACCCGGGCCATAGGAGATTTTTACCAGACTTTTGAAGCTCTATAACCATTGCTGAACATCGCAATCATTAAAGTTAGCAATAGTTTTTTATTTGGTGTGACTTCTTCACGTTTGAGTTGGTCAACTGCAAACAGCGAACCAGGATCGTTGGATTTCACCATCCAGAAGGAGGTATAGGTATAGGTATCAGACGCTGCTTTCAGCAGGTTATTATGCCACAAGGCAATCGTCAATGGAGAACATCAAGTTCTCACATATGACAGCAAATGTCATCACATACCTGGGAAGGGGAAGGGAGGGAAGGGAAGGACACGCGACCGTCGGCTGCAATATTCGTAAGGATAGGAAAGGGTAAAGGAAGGAGGGGTGAGGAGGGTAGATATAGGAGTGTGGAAAACATATCGGAATGTGGACGGGGCCTAGTCATATAGCATTCAATACAGGCACACAACAGTCATACATACGCGACCCAAACAAGACCTCTCCACCATCAGCATCAAGCATGCAGCATGAACCAGCACACACGCACACCACAACATACCCATTCGCAATCTCAAATGAAAATATGCAAAAAAGCGAATAAAAGTGAGACATAGGTAGGTAGGTGAAAAAAAAGGAAGAAGGTAGGGAAATGACGAAATGAAGAAACAAAGCCAACAACATGAGATTAGACAGAAGAAAAAGAAGTAGAAGATAACACAAGACCCACATAGGTTCCTAGGTAGTCTTTCCGGAGCACTACATCGGGGGAATGGGTTCGCCTTGCGTCAGTCGCGCGGCGATAGCGCTGTCCGACAACTGCCGGTTAACTAGCGCAGGTTAACTGAGAACGCCTATCGGAGAGTGAAGGCCAGTTCAGAGAGGAAAGCATCGAAGTCACGCTTGAATGGCGAGAAAAATCATTCTTGACGAAACGAGCAGCCCTACGCTGAATTTTTTCAAGCTCATCAACGAGGGAGATTTGGTACGGATCCCAGATTATGCAGGCATATTCGAGAAGTGGACGGACAAGTGAAATATAAAGTGTTTCCTTTGTTGAAGGTGAGCAGGATTTGAAAAGACGCTGAATTTTGAGAAGAGCAAAATTGGCATTGCGTGCAATGTTGGTGATGTGTAGTTTCCAGGACAGATCAGATGACAGTGTCACACCAAGGTATTTGCAGGACAATGAGGTTGATAAGGTTGTACCTGACGAAGGAAGAGCATAAGAGGGCCCAACACACTACCTTGAGGAACACCTGAAGTTACTGGAAAAGATGGAGATTTAGTTCCAGAAACAGAAACAAACTGTGTCCGGTTGCTGAGGAAGCTGCCAATCCAAGAGATAATAGGGATAGGTAAGCCTAAACGCTGCAATTTAAACATCAGAGCGTTGTGTGGAACAACGTCGAAGGCAGTTTTAAAGTCCAGAAACAGTGCATCTACATCGGCACGTTTGGAGTGGTAACGGACCATTACTGATTGGAACCACATTATTGCAGCAGTGAGCCAGTGAGAGATTTTTGGTTGTGCTGCGGGCAAGATATATAGACAGACTTGAGAGAAGAAATGATTGCTGGGGGACCCTTTCCTGCAATTTGAGTAGCCAAATCAGAGTGTTCATCCCAAAAGGTGTCAGCCCAAAACCGGAGATCAGCCAAATACCAGTGCACCCTAACGCAATTCTTCCATTTCCTTAGAACATTTCTCTGTCAAACAAACATTTCGTTAAGACAACGCTGAGTAGAACTAAATCATAAGAACTCAAAATCAGTTCATACAACCACTCTGCACCAGTCAACGAGATACAAGCTTACTTTTCAGACCAGGTGCACGTATTTATCAAATGGCGATGAAGCACGACCTGAAGATGACATCGACTGAAACCGCGGTAGAGAAACACACACCGACAACTCAGACACAACACCACACGACCAAGACACATAACTCGGGCGATTCTAATAACAGATTCATTGACCAACACATACACCCACCCAATTTACTCAAAAAATGCAAAACAAAGATGCGAGATAAAAGACCTCACTTCACAAATACAGAGATGAAAGCAAATCGCACTTCACTTCGAAATACGTGAATCACAAAGACGACACACATACACCATGCACCATCAAGAAATCGACAAACTCACCGATAACATCAAAGACCAACACAACCCTAACGCACAAACATTCCACCTCAGAATACCTACCAACAACCTCAAAATATATTTTGAAGTTGTTGGTAGGTATACTGAGGTGGAATGTTTAGGTAAAAGATACGGTAAAAGATATCAGAATCCTTCGACACAATTAACGAATCACGTATGAGGGAAAACAAAAACTTTAACAAAATCCAGCTCATTGGCCTCAGAAGAAAAGAAATGTCTCGACAATGATCGCATACATCTGCACACCAAAAGGACCTACTCACCATCATGAATCATGTAAGAAACCTCGAAACATTCACCGAACTAAACCAACACTATGTACGACTTGGCTTCAAAACACAACCAACCCACACATCCCAGCAAATGCATCCGAGGGGTTTTTCAAGAATTCAATCTCCCATAAGATTGGAGCCGAGGATCTTCCAAGAAAGAAACAAAAATATTTTGCAAACTCTTGGCAAATCGAAACCAACAATCATCTTCACCACTGCAAAAACAATGCCAGAGTATGTTTCCATTTGAGTTGACAGGCCATTGTTTGTATACTTTTTCTGGATTACAGCAAGCCCTTGTTTGGGATATGGGGTACTGGTGTCTCCGGCACATTTCATCGTTTAATTCGCATGGACAAATCGAACAGCTCATCTGAAAAGTCGAGTATTTTGACCGTTCATATATTCTTCTTTCACACATTGCTAACATGCACGATTGGCTGCGAAACAGATAGAAAACAAAAATAAACAAGAACAAACCGACACACGTCTCTCCATTTGGATATTAGGATCTCAAACACTGCCAGAGAATAAAAGTATTGGGCTTATACATAGATTCAAAAATTGATATTTACAAAGCGAAATTTTCTTCACACTTTTGTGTGAAGAAAATTTCCCTGCAGTCAAAAGTATGTCCTGCGATGTTTCAAAAGAATGAGCCCGATATTGTTGACAAATAACTGAGTGTTGGTCTTACGACCGCGAAGATATTACGATTTCCAGAAGCTTTGCGAGGCGACCTTTTGATATCTCAAAAGCGTCAAGCAAGAGTTTTTCTTGAAATTTTTATGATGATGTCGATTTGTGAAAAATAGAATCTGTCATCATAACAACTTCTGCGATGGTTGGTCGGAGACTAAATTGAAAGCCCCACGCAATTGGCAATGTAAGTAGCCGACTGTTCAATTTTAGGCGGCACAATGGACGTGTATAAAAAGTGATTCCAGATTGTTTGATAATCTCAAACCTTTATGAATTGCAACACATAATTTGGGATAAATGTGTATGAAATTAAAATGATGCAACTGCCGTGGGGAAGGTCAGGTGTGTCAAAGCTTTTGAAGGATATACGGATCCATGGTAGATATTCCCAAAAAGCTCCCAAAACGAACACGAACGGACTTCTTGATAACACGTGAAATAATTCTGAAAACCACCGTGACGAGAAAAAAAATGAAGGAACGAAAAGGAAAATTTAATTTCTAAATCCGAAAAATCTCAACATTTAAAAAAGTCATTCCGCAACAATGGCTATGTTGCGTCTGCCAAAATCAACAGAGCACAGAAGAAAAATTTAATTTCTAAATCTGAAACCCATTTTTGGATTGGTCTTCAAGGGGTTAAAGGGAGCTAAGTGTTGTTGGAGACTTTAATTTCTACTCCTGCGATTTTCCATTTAAAACCCATTGTTGTTCAACAATGTTTCACTTAGCCTTTCATTTAGGTCCCTCTTGAAGATGTGCGAATGCATTCAAAAGTCATCAAAAGTGATATTGAATGAAAGTCAAACCCTCTTGAAACCAAACCAAACCCTCTTAAAAACAAACCAAACCCCCTTAAAACCAAACCCTCCTGCCGAAACGCTAGAGCGCCTCACCCGGAAGCATCATGCAACTCTTGCTGGGTGAGGGTGACTGATGAGTGCCCTGTGAAGCTAGGTTTGCACCAACATCTTTTGGTTCAATACATCAGACGAAAACATGTTGTCATTAAAAAGGGTGACCTTGCGTGCTGGTTGATTTTGAAGTGGCTTTCGGATTTTGCGCATGGCGACAACAATCTCACACGCGCAACAAAAGTCAATGTCTGGTGGCGACACAGAATCCGTGTCGCCACCTCTCACCCAGAGACTTTTAAAACTAAAATAAAGAGTTTGGTATTTGAAATCTCTGCTCTCACCAGACAAATTTTGTTTTAAGCGAAAACGAGAAGTTGCAGTCCGAGAGGCATGATGGGGTCTGGTTCGGATGTCCCCGCTATTGGAAACCATTCGGATGAGCATTCAAAGTGTGCCGCAAATCGCAATGATTCCCAGCAGAGCAGTTTGTCAAATCCAACTGAAAAAAGCTATGGCGTCGAAGGAATCAAAATATCCACAATTGACAATATTGTGTGATTAGGGCGTCTGAATGGGCGTTGAAAGCCAAGATTTCAATTTCGAGTTTTTTTTTCGGAAAACACCAGCAGCAGGCACACTGGAAAGTTCGGCGTCTGCTTTTTTGCTTTGTTGTTTTCTGTTGTTTCGTTTTCCCAGTTTCCCTCCATTTTTGCGTTTCGCAATTCCCTTTGCGTGACGCCGCTGGCTGACACAAAGAAAGTCCATCCACTTTCTTTGGCTTGCATGGCCGGGAGGCAAATGCACCTCGCCTTGTCAGTTTTGTCTCGACAATGATTTGTGTTTGTGATTTCCAGATCGCTGAAGCTGAGAAGGAAAAGCGGTGAGTTTCTTGAAAATCTCTTCTCTCGCATTCAAAATCTCTTTTCTCTCCTCCAGCCGCTGGGGCTGTGCGAATCGGCATTCGAATCGAATCCATGTTGTTCGAATCTCGAATCGAATCCGAATCCATTACTCAATGCCCAGTTTCGAATCGAATCATTTCGAATCGAATTGTCCCAAGATTCGAGATTTTCGAATCGAATCAAGAGTCGCACAGTCCTGTGACCACTGGCTTTCTTCTGAGCAATTGCCATTCCCCGCATTCCCGATTCTCGATCACAGAATGTAGGAATGTTGGTTGTTTCCATTCGCATTTTGGTGCCGCAGGCAGAAATTTTAAATTTTTTCGAATCCTAAAAAATTCTCGAATCGAATTATCTCGAATCGAATCACAAAAGTTCGAATCTCGAATCATCTTCGAATCTCGTTTTTCCTTCGAATCGAAGCGAATCTTCGAATCGAATCGCACAGCCCTGCCAGGTGGTCCCTGAAAACCGGACTGCCGGACAGGACCTCCGGACTGACCCAGACGGGTTTGGTTAGATTCGGTGTGGATAGTCTATCCTAACCGAATTAGGTTAGATTAGGTTAGGATAATGAATGTGATACCATTCCCTCGTAACATCCCAGCAACAACATCACACTTCCTCTTTGGTAGCTGCATGGCCAGTGCTGGACTTACAACCTGTCCAAGTTCCACTGCCATGAGCACCGCCGACTGTCAATGCTTTAGGACTGATGGCCCAGTCCTTTTGGCAAACACAATATCAAAAAGATAGACGACATTACATCGTCTGCTGTAAGTGGTCAAAAAAGATGTTGAACTAACCTCGCCTCACTGGGGCACTCATCAGTCACCCTCACCCAGCTAGAGTTGCATGAGGCTTCCGGGTGAGACGCTCCAGCGTTTCGGCAGGCAGGACGGACTACTTACCTTTGGACTACTTACGGACTACTTACCTTCATCAACAAAGTCCCAGGTGCAGGGGGTGTCTGCACAAAGGTAAGTAGTCCGTCCTGCCTGCCGAAACGGTGGAGCGTTTCACCCGGAAGCCTCATGCAACTCTAGCTGGGTGAGGGTGACTGATGAGTGCCCCAGTGAGGCGAGGTTAGTTCAACATCTTTTTTGACCACTTACAGCAGACGATGTAATGTCGTCTATCTTTTTGATAGGTTAGGATAGTCTATCCTAACCGAATCTAAAACCTAACCTAACCCGTCTGGCGGTCCTGTCCGGCTCTCCGGTTTTCAGGGACCACCACCCTGCCAGCCGCTGGGCGCTGACGCGATCGGATCGGAAAATTTTACCTGCGCTCGAATTCGAAATTCAATATGGTGATCCCTGAAAACCGGACAACCGGACCGCTGGAACGCCAGACCGACCCGGACGGGTTGGGTCAGTTAGATTAGGTTAGGATAGACTATCCTGACCCGTCTGGGTCAGTCCGGAGGTCCTGTCCGGCTGTCCGCTTTTCAGGGACCACCATTCAATATGGCCGCCAATTGAGCCGTTTTTCAACAGAAACTTTTAATACTTAATTAAAAGTCTTTTGAAAAAAAAAAACTAATTTCGGCAACGTGGCAAGACGGTCTCTGGATTTATACTGTCGACTGACTGAAGAGAAAGAGTTATTGTTGTACCTACCTAACTGAACGAAGAAAACAGAGAAAAGACGTGAAAAATGAAGAGAACATAGGGAAGGGCCAACAGGAAGTGTGTCTCGTGGGATTTGCACATTGGAAAAAGCTGAACAAGAAGGTACCTGTTTGTCGAAAAATAGGTGTGGGAAAGGAAATAAGACTGATGTGCAATGCTCGACGAGATGAAAATGACTGATGAAACATTTTTGCTTTTTCAGTTTTTTGAAAATCCTTGCAAAAATTATTTAGGCCCATACCGGTGGGAGAGACGTGTTGCAGAAAATTGCAGAATACCATTTTTTTTTTTTTTTTTTTTTTTCTATTTTATTATTCCTCATATTTTGTTCAAGTTTAAAGTGGTGCATGCACATTCCCGTCCATGGATACATCGTTTGCTCATTTGAAAAGAATGGTTTATGAAAAAAAACGAAATAATTGAAATATTCCTCTTACCACGATGTTATTGGTGAATGGTGAGTGGAGATGCACAACACAACAATATCAGACATCGGTGCAGGAGCCAGGTAGAGTCAAAACCAGTTGCATGAAGTGAAGCACCAAAGAGTCAGATTATAAGGAAGTCTCATTGTAAACGATAATCAAATGCAGTATCCCTAGACAGTGAGTGCACATGCAAGCACAAAAAAATGGGAAAAAGAAATGAGACAAGATAATTAATTTACTGTTCAAATAACAATGATTACAAAGTTGGAAGGAAACAGCATAGAAGTTCAATGACTTCCTGAGGACAATACACATTGCAATTTGAGGGGAATATAACTAACTGGCATTGGGGATAAGTAAAAGAAAAAAAAAATACATAGATGAAGAAGAACAAAGAAAAACTTCCTTCTCCTCCTCTCCTTCTTCATGAGAGGCCTCTAGGTGTTCTCGGATTTTGAGAGGGCAGTGGGCGGGCCCTTAAGTAGGTACCTACTTTTTCAAAAGCCAAAGCCTCTTTGTCCAACATACAAGGCATGGGCCTGGTTGTGACCAGCAACCCATGAAAATAGCCTCACTCAATAGGCAGAAAAATACTCAAATAAAAATTGTTCTTTAACCATTTTCAACTTCAACTGTGTTTTGAAAGATCTGTAAATACCACAAGTCTGCAATTCGCTTGGGAGTAGATTCCACAGTTTAGCACCAAGGTGCTGCAAAGAGAACCTACCAAAACGGGTAAGTGGCCTGATAGGTATAAGTTTAGTGCAAGCGGTAGAACGAAGGGCATGCTGATGTAATCCTGCGTCAGTACGTTTTAAAACCTGCTCCAGCCTCAAAACCACTGTAAAACAGAGCATTGTTAAAGATGCTCTTATGCACAGCAAGTAAAATTTGGAAGTAAATTATCTGATAAATGTTCAGCAGACCAAGATCTTTAAATATTGGACGAGCATGTGCAAGATATGAAGAACGGGCTATGATACGCACTGCTTTTCTTCTGAATAAGGTAAATGGGTTTTATTACATTGTTGTAAGATGAACCCCAGATCATAGCGCAGTAGCGAATATGTGATTCAAAATGAGCATGGTAGAGCAGACGTACACAGGAAAACAGGTAAA
>JASGXE010000642.1:0-30215 GCA_030068105.1 Sinentomon sp. SZTP_YWyxl
GAACCTTCTTTCCTCCAAACGCAATTAAAGTATCATCTCCGAGTGTGAGACATTCTTTTTTATCTTACGCGTGAAATATTCAGGATGACCATCATGAAGGTACTAAAAATATGAAAGGAAAGGTGGGACTGTGAGTGTGACGTGAAATTCGCAGGGGCTTGCGCATTCCACGCTTGAAATATGCAGGGCAGGAGTGAGTATTGAACGGGAAATTCGCAAGGGGCTTGAGATTTCGCGCGTGAAATGCGTATTAATAGGGAAGTGGATGTCATTAAGTCTATCAATTGAAGGGAAGGTGCTCCGTGCCTAATCGCAGGCGGGCTGACCTTTCACGCGTAAAATATTCAGGGAAGGATTGCGAATTCAGGGGAGGTTGAGAATTTCATGCGAAAAACATTGGGTGGGACTGATGTCCATAACGTGAAAATGGCAGGAGTTTGAGCATCTCATGCGTGAAATATTCAGAATGTGACAGTATCTATTCAACGTGAAATTCGCAGGGAGTTGAGTATTTTACGCGTGAAATTCAGGGCAGGATTTTGTGTTTAATGGAAAATTCGCAGGGGAGGTTGAGCATTTCACGCTAAAACGGTGGGACTGATGCCATTTACGTGAAAATAGCAGGGAGGTTGAGCATTTCATACGTGAAATATTCAGAATGGGAGTATCTACTCGTATTCAACGTGAAATTCGCAGGGAGTTGAGCGTTGAGCATTTTTTCGCGTGACACATGCAGGGTTACGGAAAATTCGCAGGGAGTTGAATATTGCACGGGTGAAAGTTCAGGGTAGAACTGAATTTCACGTGAAATTGGCAGGGGTTTAGTACTCACGGAGGTGTTGGATATTTCACGGTCAAATTTCGCGAAATAATCAGGAGAGGTCCGGGGTTGCGAAGTTAACGTGAAACACTCCACCTCCTGCCCGAGTATTTAACGGAAATAGGTACATATTTCACATGACGCGTGACGATGTGGGCAAACGTTTTGCCTCTATGCCTTTTATTTACCACTCTTTTTGAAAAATAGGATGGCCCTTCTCATGACGACAAATGCACCGTCTGTTTTAATGGGTCATTCGATGCTTTTATTCTGCAACTTTTTTTATCTCCAGATTTCGCACCGCAAAACTTAAATCACAAGAACCTATCGTTTTTGGGCACAAGAAAATCAACACACAGAACCAGAAACGAAAAAGAAAACAGGCCATGACAGAAAAAGGGCACCAAAAATTTATGCTAAATGGAAAAGGAAAACTGACTCACCGTATCCCTGCATGATCCCATGAACTAAATACAATGGCGCTCGAACTGAAAACACATCCTGTGAAAACGCCTGCTTTATCAAACTGGGATCTGTCAACACCACACTGAACACATTACCAAGTTTTAAACTGTAAATTGGTCCATATCTCCTGCTCAACTTCGTCAATGTCTCGTATGGGGCTTTTGGATCGAGAAACGGGAGAAAGCCCACGTAAGGTAGCCCATATGGTCCGCAGGGCACACCACGATAATAATAACAGCACGTGTTGAACAAAACAAACGCAACGACGGTTGCGAAAATCAGGCTCCATTCGAACAAGCCTAACCAGGCCAATAGTTTTGGGAATTGGCACAGAGCGTTTAAAATCATTTTGAGCACAGCTGTGAAAAAACTAAAATGCAAGCAGAAATCAAAATTTACGAAATACCCAAAAGTGAAGTTTTTGGCCTCATCAATCCATGTGTGGAGTTTATTTCGGCACATTTGGTACATCTCTTTGTGAAGCTGCGCAAACGGTCGTTACGTTTGCACAAAGATACAAAGTGTTTGTGTTTTTCTCCGCCGTGATAAGTGCTTTCTGCATTTCTTGTATTCTGTCAGAGCCGGACGGTTGGGATGGGTCCTTGCCTCCCAAAAGATTTGGGATTTGACTTTCCAAAGCTGAGTGAGTTCGGAAAATCTATACTTCGATTGAAAAAGTTAGGAAAATTGGGAAAACAATTTTCAGGGTTTGTAGGTGAAAAAAGTTCAAATGCTGAAATGCGAAGCTTGAGAATAACTGAAATAAGAAAAATAAAAAAAACTGAGGAGTAGGTACTAATGCAAGCGAGAGCTCACACCACTTTTCTCACCACCTGGCACCCACATGACAAAAGGTATTTTGGTATGCATAAAAGGTATTTTAAAGAAATTTGGCCTCTTGAACACGCAAGCACCTAAAATGAACTCCGCGTTTCAATTTCTTCAGCTCCTGGCGTTTCGCCCCTCAGACCTCTCGCCGTTGGCTCTGCCCTTGGAAACCCGCTGGGGCACTGCCCCAGACCCCCGCATGGGTCGGCGTCGAACTATTGCCAAGAACAGTTGTGAATTTTGCACATCTCACCCCAGAAAACTGGTTCGCTTCAACTCTGATTCTGTTCTTGAAGACCAACTTGACTTGGCGTAAAATATCTGCAGATCTTCACAATGTGCAATTTCGAGAGGAAATAGCAGATATTATAGGTAACACATTTTAGAAATGACGGTGAGTTCATACTGACAGCTTTCGTGGTTGCCGCATTGGTACTCATTGCTCTCGGTGCAGCATCAAAACAAAATGATTTCGGCAATTCTCCCAAAACCCGATTCCGCGTTTTAGGATCATTTTTTTTCGCAGAGGGGCACTCTTCAGGGAATGATCTGGGCACCACCCAGTTTGGGGGCAATGGGCGGAGCCCCAGCGGGGCAAAGGGCAGAGCCCCTGGCGGGGGCTGCAGAGCCCCAGAAGCTGAAGAAATTTTGAATTCATTTTGGGTACAATATTCATTACCTGTCGAGTCGACTAGCTCATAGAGCGAGGAAAAAGCACATGCCTGAGGTGCAAGCAAGCCGTTGGGTCATTTCCCGCAGAGGGGCTCTTCCCACAGGAGAGGCATTCGCATCTTCCCCCCGAAATGACACTCATGAGTATCATAAGGACCAAGTTTTCCTTTTAATAAAACAAAATCAAAAGGGATAAGTTGTTTTTCTGCGAAGTTGCTGAAACAAATGTGCTCAACACTGACCAACGGAGTTGCTGAAACCTGACACTTTTTCTACGGTAATGATAGGTACCAATACATACCAACAAAAAGCATAATGAAAAGTCACGTTTGCAACAACTATAATATGGGAAAACATAAGTCGTCGAGCAGTCAGATAAAAAATGACACTGTACATTTCCATCCACAGTCTCTGAACTGAAATATATGAAACCACAAACAGGAATTCCCTTGTCGGGAAATTCTGCCCAATCGACCAAAGGGAAAAACAGGACGGGCCTGCGTTAAACCAAAATACGCAAAATCTTCCGGAGACAAAGCAAAACAATGAAACTCCAGCCAAGCGACAGGGTGTTCATGAAAACCCTGCAAGCGCAAGTTTTTCCAAATTTCAACTTTTTTCAAGGCACGGAAATTTTCCACTTTTTGGAACCTGGTTCCGAGACACGTCAAAACCTGCACCGATTGAAATTTTACAAAAAATTCTCTTCTCTAAAAAAACGGAGGATTGAAGAATATTAACGTTTTCATGAACCCATAATTGCCTTGTCACGTGAGCCTGAGTGAAGACACGTACCTAAATTGTGTCTTTGTATATGCTTAATTGGAAATGATTAAGCTTAATTGCATTATGCTTAATTGGAAATGATAAATGATTTAATTAATTTTTTTGTATTATGATGCTTAATTGGAAATGAAAAAGGTTGAACGTTATAATAAGCAGATTGCTCCATGTGGAGACGCAAACTTCGGGGACGTTTTCCGGGCCTTAGAGGGCGGTAATCACGACACGAAGTGCGTTGACGACAAGCATTTGGCGGACACCAACGAGTGGGTTGATAACAAGCAGGTACCTAGGTATGGATGTTAGGTCAGGTTTGATTGGCTTTAATTAGATTGGCTTTAATTAGATAAAAGGAAAATGCAAAACATGTCTAAACCACGTCCCGGACGTTGTGCGAAATGTGCGAAGTAGCTGCTTTACCATGAAAAGAATGCACCTGGAGGAAAGAAAGATAAATGGCTCCTGAATATAGGCTTCCGTCTTGAATCGGTTGTTTTTGCTCCTGCATCACACATTTTGGCAACGAACATGCTGCAGGCTGTCACCACGGGCAAGAGTTTTCTGTTGAAGTGACTGTGATGGGTATTCAATTCTCTCCACTCAAGCATGACCTGAACACAACGGAAGGGATCTTCCCACCGAGACACTTCAATTAACAGATTGGCCGAAAGAAAGAAAATACTAAAGACGGGGAAACGCGGCAAAAGGAGCACGCCCGTGCCAGGCGTATAGCGGCAAGTCAGGGGCATCCTTTTCTTGGAAATTTGGAGCAGATGCAACAGTCCTTGATACTCGACTTTGGAAATCGATTTACGCAAAGCGTTGCAGACTATAAATGGTGACGGGGTTACGAAAGGAATTGGCTTGTTAGAACTGACTCGGTTAAGTACGAACACACAATAACAACGCAAAACCGCACGACACAAAAATATCGCGCAACACAGCACGCACGCAACATACAATTTGGCGCAAAATGTTGCACAAATATTGCGCGTTCCTACTGCATGTGATGTGCCTTTTTGTGACATCTGTGTAGTGGATTCCCAACTAATCACTGGCATCCTCACTCCAAGCAATTCCATTTGTTTCGTCCGAGCGTTTAAATGCGAGCATTTTGTTTGCACAGAGAATGTTTCAGTTGAATGCAGAGCAGAAATGGGCTACGATTATGGGGCATAGTTCTCCTTGCGAGCCCAAGGTGTGTGCAACAAGGTAAATGGTCGGACCACCAGCCGAATGGCTATCAGTCCATATGACTCCACGATGAATGTTCACGACTATGAATTTCCAGCAAATATTCACGAATTTTAAAATGTTATTTATGTCTGTCAGGGCGTCTGAGTTGTCTATCTGGAATTATTGCAGACTTTCATGGAGCCTGAAAGTAAACGAAAAACAAAAAAGACCATTAAACACAACACAAGTGTGAGAAGTTTATTGAGTGTATATTGAGAAGTTCTTAATTAACCCATGCGAAAAAAACGTGAGCGCAAAGAACAGATGTGAATGCAGGTAACTGTATCATGCTTAGCACTGATGATTTCACGTGTGGTTGACGGAAGTCCCCTGATATGTGGAGGACTAATGGTTAGGCACTGGAACTACAAAAATGCGAGTAGTGCTGTGTGCTGAACCGCCAACTTAATACCATGAAACATGTTCAAAGCAAAAAATTGGTATAGGTGCACCCTGCTACCAGAAGACTGGTCGGTGTGTGCGATATTAACGCCAATTAATTTTTAATAATGTTATGCAACAATGCTCTGGGTAGCAACCTTTCATCATTTTACACTTTCCTTAGCTTAAACTACTTGTGGAGAGTGCGTTACTTTGTGATCGGATAATGACAGGCGCTCAATAAAGCAGGATATAAAACGTTACGTAACTTACTCAAGATTATGAACACGATCTTGCTTGCTTCGCATGCATTTTGCTGGTACATGCTGCTCTCAAGCGACGGGGTGAATGAACTCAGAATGTGGGTCTGACTGAAATGATTGAAAATGCACACAAGGCATTATTAATATTTGCTTAATCGGTCACGTAAGTTAAGATATGATGCATTGGGGCAGGAGTGCCGAGAGTATGCACGACTGACCAATATTTGGAGGAGTTATTACAGTTCCTTGTATAATGGGCCGCTCATCCACAATGGGAGCAGACACGCCAGAGAGAACGAGGAACGAGGTATGAAAATGAAGCATGGCAACGAGAAAACACAATCATACAACAAAAAAACTGCACGGAAGCCCAAGGCGGCCCATTTGTACGCATACATAACGAATTCACGTTGCGCATGATCGTGTTTACGGTGTTTATTTATGCAAAACAGGCGCGCGGAGACTGCGGACACTGCAAAGCATCAGCTGATTCAAGGTATGCCAACATGGGAGAGACGCACGAACGGTCAATGAACCCTCAAGGACGTAAGAAGACTGCAGCGGATAAATTTGCTGACCAAAGTCCCACCCGTTTTATTTGCACTGCAAAACGAACGAACCTTCCCTTCCGACGAAAGCAAAACCCTGATTTAGAGGAGCCTTTAACGGTGCTCGTGACACGATGCAGAGATACAATCACAGGAGAAAGACAATTCTCAACAGATTGGCCATTTTTCGTGCAGGTGGAGTGACCTTTTTTGATATTTTGTTTTCGACCATTTTTCGGCAAGGAATTTGAAGACCAAAGCAATGGAAAAACACTCGCAACGATGTTTGCTTTTCTGGGATTTTAGCTTGAAGATCTGCCAAAATTTTGAAATCACACATGGCATTTCTCACTTCGGAACAGTTGAACTTCCACACGTACGTACTAATATATGTGTTCGTAATTTTCGTTTAAACCGCCATTTGCGTTTTTTGCCAATTTTCGCATGCATGACGTCATCGAAACAGGCTTTTGTTGTTCAAACTAATTGAGCAAACATGAAATCTGAGAACAAAATCAGGTACATACCTGAACGCATATTGTGCCTTTCAAATGGAAATGTTTGCTGAAACAAAATTTCAGGCGTAGGTTTTGGTATACATGGATAAAAAACCGATGCCAGACATTTCCAAGTTCGCGAAAATTTGGGATACTTGAGATGCTGCCTCACGAAGCAAAAGGCATTCTTCTGACGAAAAATTATTGCTTGTCGATCTTTGGATAAATTGCTCAAGTTCGCTGCACTGCAGGAACAACTCCCGAAGCTAAAACACCAGCCTACTCGTATTTTCTTTTTTCGCTGCAACCAGAATGAGTTTAGATCGTCTGTAAAAACAGACATTTCCTCTTTTTTTGCAGGGCTGGAAATACTTAATCAATCGCCCGCAAATAACAGAGCATAAAATCAAACAGGCGGGAAGAACATGCACGAAAATCTTCATTCATGGTGGATGCGAAGGAAAACAATATTGCTGTGGAAAAAATAACAGACGTCGGAAGTATCCGTTTGAAACAAGTGCTGTCGAATCACTATACCAAAATGAAATAGCAAAGTTTTCTTCGCGCGAAAACTTTTCATTCGACACCAACCAGATAAAAGGGGGTGTGGTGGCGTCAGTTGGTAAAAAAACAACACATCCACTTTAATCTGTCCATGATCTGCACCTCTGAAGACTCCTGATGATAGCGCAGAAGATCTTGAAAGAGCAGTCGAAAGATCTTGGGACCTGTTTTCAAGACGTTCCCGACGACTGATTATCGCTGAAAAGATAGAAGGTGAGTCTACATGATAGAACCATGCCGTGCTCCAAGGAAGCATTCCAAATTGTTGATGTTTGGTTCTTTACTTCCCCGTCACGTTCTTCTGATCCACAATTAATTAATTGATACAATGTTCGATTGGTTAATTGGACAAACTTGCATGCAAAAAACGCCCATGTCGGGGACGCTTTCCGAAATCCAGTTAGGTTAGTGGTTAGTAAGGTTAGGTTACCTTAATAGTTCTGGGACGTCCATGACTGAAATCTTATCGCATTCGACCGTGATAATTGACCCAATCGATAATTGGACGAAACGAATTCTGGACCAAACGAACCGCAGACTCTTTTTTCCAGTCAGTTGACAAGGGCGAATTTAACCATATTTTTAAAACGAACCACATTTTTTAAAAACGAACCACATAAACCAAAATATCCAGAAAAAAGCTCAATGGAAACCGCTCAATCCAAACTTGTTGGCGTCTCCCGACCGTTCGATTATCATACATTCGTTTTTCGACTCGATTCCCGCCCTCATCCATTCGATTCTCTCTTGTTCCCTTCTCATCGGTTCTCGATTCCAATGATTCCCCTGTGTTCCAGTCTCACCGGTTCCACATGTCACTGTCTCAACGGCTCCTTTTCCTCGACCTCCGGAGTGATATAAGTCGCATAAAGTCAACCCGCCTGAAATTTTCAAGGGGAAGCAACAAGCTGTGGAACGGTCAACCCCTCGAAAACTAAAAATTGTGGGGTTTGGGCTCGCAAGGTCGAATCCTGCTTCGCTACATGCTTTTGTTTGATCTAAAACGGAGCCGAATATTCCACTTCCGAATATCACCGAATATCAAACGGGAGCCCAGGGCCTTTGACCCCACAAAGTTTTTCTCCTTCCTGGGGCGGCCATCCAAAACCAAAAAATTGTTTCGTTAAAAAAACAATTTTGGCAGTAAGGCCTAAAATAAATTAATAAATTTCAAGGCTTTGGCGGGGGGTTTGGGGAAGAGCAAATTTTGGGGGCTTCCCAAAATTCCCCCGGTTTTGTTTTTCCGAATTCAAGATTCCTAAATTTTTTTCTAATTAAAAGAAACTTTTACCTCCCCTTAAAAGGGGAATTATAGTTAGGTTAAGGGTAAATTCATCCCCAAACGCTGTGAAACAGGCAATGCGCCTCCATTCAACCGTTAACTGGAAACCAGAAGATTTTGGCCATTGCCAAAGCCTTTCCCACCAGAATTGTTCCGATTATTCAACATAACAGTAAGGCCAAAGAATGTTAAACTGAAATTTTACCGTCTGTTAAAGAACCTTACAGTTTCCCCCCGAATTTATATCTTTGCGAAGAAGCTGGAAAACATTTCAGCAACACAAATTGGCAAAAAAAGACGCGGTGCCATTTGGCAGCCATTTCCCTCAATTCTTCTACTTTGTAAATGCAAGTGAAAAAAAAACTTGCACAAAAGGCAAAAAGACTCGGTGAGTGTACACAGCTTCGGGGGGAGTTCTGATGTCAAATCCTTGAGCCTGCGCGAGCTCGTCGTCCAAGTTCTTTTCCTTCTCGGAACCCTGCTGGAGTTCAGCTCCAGACGCCGATGCATCTGCAACGGGCTCCAGTCTTCAACCCTTCCCCGTTCCCAAAATGTCCGTCGCCACAAAGCAACGTTTGTCGAAATGATCGTCGCCCTGAAAAAAGTTTTCTGAGCCCTGGTGAACCAGAATCGGGGTTCGCATCACAAAGTCTCCACAGCAGCAAAATATGGGTTCTGTAACACATGCAGGTAAATCTAAAATGTATTTCCTGTCCCGATCTTTTCAAATAACTGTAAAATCGCTTTTAAAAATGTTGAATGTTCGAGAATTTTGAAATTCTTGTCGGGTCAAAAACCAAGCCGAAATGGCAGGTTTGTTTGACTTGGAATGGCATATCAGTGTTAGATCGAAATTAGAAAAAACTGATAAGGGTCGTTCAGATGATCCATTCATACCAACATGGAACAAAAACGACATTCCAATTCCATTCCAACATGCAACATGACCAACATGCAACTACTCCTCACTTCCACTTGAAGATATGAGCCAAGAATGCTCCCAAGTGTGCTCAGAGTGAATTCAGAATTCTTTCAACAATGAAAACTCGGTCGAAAACTTCATTCTCGGCATAGAAATTGAAGTTTTTCTGTGCATTTAAATGGAAGAGTGTGAAGCATTCTCAGTTTAAATATCTTCAAATGGAACAAGGTGTAATCATCTTTTTTGCTCGGAATGGGTCGAATGCAGCTTTTTTGTTGATCCACCATCCATGCATGTGAATGGAATTAAAGTTAAGCCGCGAGCCATTTGCGACACACCGTCTTCCTAAATAAAAACAACTTTTAATCAATCACAATAATTAAGCATTACTTTCTGTTGGGTGTTGATCCCAATCAGATATAGAGAAGGTGTGTCTGTGCATGGCTTGTAGCCAAGTAGCCGGCCTCACAGGGCCAGGCCCACTAAACCGCCAGATGCTGCAAGAAAGAAATTGTGCGTAAGGTAATTGCCCATGCACCTGTCTGCACCGGGAACATTATGACAAGATCTCGTAACGTATGCGTGAGACCCAGCCCCACTCTAGACATGTCTGCCGTCTGGTCACACGAATAAATTATTGGTCAGCTGACTGCAAAGCATTGAAAACGCATCGCAATTATCTCAGCTGTGGTGGTGTCTGGACATTTGCAATGAAACCGCATGTTTTAAGCAAGACTTTACGGCCTGTAAACGGAGCGACAGCAAGTTTGTCCTTTTGATCTCGACTCAAAAAGGTGAACGAACCTAAAAGAGGAGGAGGCAACGAAACGACTCCAAATTGGTCTTTGGGGGTGTTTAAATTGTGCGTCGAATGAAACCTGGGGGTCAGGCAGAGATTTGGTGGGAGTCGATTGAGGGACAATGACGAAGGAACAACCAAGAATCCTGAAACGACAGAGTTTCATTGCGACACCTGCGTTTTCGTTGGAAGAGTTGCCAGCAATGATTCGTGACATGGGTTAGCAGGACCTGAAAAATACAAAAGAGCAGAACGAAATTCAGAGAATGCATGGACGCAGAATGGCAACTAAAACAATTACCCATTGCATACAATTACCCATTGTATGGCGAAAATAAGAACAAACTGACATTCTGGTTGATATTGTAGGTCTTCAAATGTGAGTTTCTCGGTGGAGATCATGTGTTGTTTTTTTTCTCTCGGGGTGACAAAATATGTGCAATATGCTACTATGCAATATGCCACTCAAAAGCCTCACTTAATTTTTAAGAGGAGGATCCATCAATGGGCTTTCAGGAAAACATATCAAAATTGCCATGCTGGAATGGACAACTGAAAAATGCATTTGTTTGTACTCTTCGCAAACAAACCAGGAAGGAAATTCGTTGAGCACCAGACCATTCTGAAGGATGGTAATTGAGCAAACGAGGAAATCTTAACGAAGTCGGCTGGGGGTAGGCCAGGCAGAGCAGGTGGGCAGGGCTGTTAATTAAACCTGACGGACGTTCAGCGGCGGTGCCCCAAGCAAATTCCTGAAACGCGGAAGCGACTACAGGACATCTCAAAGCGTGAGTTCAACTTGCCACATATCATGCGGTGCAAATATCCATTCCCCAAATGAAAAAGCAGTCCGCAGTCCACAGAATTTTGGACATGCGTTTGCCCTGCAGAAACAAGTGGGTACACAACGAACAAGCGTTTGGCCAAGACGGCAACTTTGCTCAGCATTTCAGGACTTGCCAAAGATCGAAAATCCAGATCCACACCTCTCATTCTTCTCAATGCATTCATATTTAATATAAATTGTGACGCACTCATTATTCAACCCAAAACCAGGCAGTTCAATGAACTTTGAACAGTGGGTCTCCGTGTTGCCGGGCCGATTATACAGGATCTGTGCGTGTTACATAATGGCCATAAACAAAAATTGGCCTCTTTATTGAGCACCTGACATCTTGGTCAACAATCAAAGTTTTCGAACAAGGTGTGCAAAAAGTATTATCTACTCGCTCTGTGCCTATAGGTTTGTTAGAAAAAAAATATTTGAATGAATGCGTATTTTAAGTACTGAATCGTCAAATTGTCTCTTTCCATCGAAATTAAGTGTCAGGAATGAAATTGTAACATTAGCCAATCCGGTGCAAACGAGTACCTTGACAAACAGTTCCAACACCCATAGCAACAACATCTTAGATCATGCATGAGGCCAATTTTGGTTTCAGATTTTCAAATTGAGAACATCAAGACACACTCGAATTTTCATACTGTCTGCATTTTATTGATATCCGATACCCCAAGCCCTCAAAAGACAAAACTGTGGTCGATGAAGGGGAAACATACCGGCAGTCCAATCCAAAGTGGAATTTTCTATTTGAAAGTCAAAGGGCCGAGTAAGCATGATCTATAGGTGTAAGATCATGCTTTTGCTGCCGATTCCACCAACCTTGATATCCACGGGATTTTGGATAAGGCGAATCCCTGCAAACGCCCAAAGCTTCTTGCCAACCAATTGAAGAAAAAATTATTGCTTCGATGCGACACTTTCAATTACCTTTTTTTGTTTGATTGCATGCGATGGCATTTTGCAACATCCAATGGTGATTCTGTAACATCAAAAAGAAAAAAAAAACATCCTGGAGAGACGAATTTGAGAAAGTCCTAAGACGAGCAACAATTTTAGCACGTTTGTCAGAATAAAACAGTAACACGGCACAATATTTAACATGGCACATTTTCAGGAAAACGAATACGAAAAGCATTTGGAAGCATGACAAGTTGTCCATCCATCATAACAACGAGGGAACAAGTTTCCTCTCTCATCAATGTTCATGTTCACCACTTTGGTCAGGACTAAGGGTCCCTATACCAACATGAAACCCTAAACATTGGTCCTATTTTGGAACTTTACAAAGAAAATACTATTTTACTGGAAATCCTGAAAAATTAGAGAAATCGAACATTCCTGCATGAGCGTATATGGAGTTTCTCCTTGAGCAAAACTATGAAATGAGAGTAAAATACTCGTACCCTATTTCATAAAATGTTATTGACAAAACTGGACTTGACACAGTAACCCAAACTTTGTTAGCAAGTTGACATCTATGAAAGTTCTATGTGTTTTGCCAAGTTTGGTTGGTCGTCTCGCTAAACTATAACTTCTGCATTTTTAAAATTCAAGATCTCAGCCAACCGGAAAAAATCAACATTGCTGCGAAAGCCAGCCTTGTACGTATTGTCGGCATTTGACGTTTTTGTGCAATGTCATTCACTCCAAATTTTGATTTCAAATCCGATGCAAGTTGGCGAACAGACATTAAAAGTATGTAGTATCCTTTCCTATCCTAAGTATCCTATATAAGTCATGAATCCCAAGAAGGTTTACAGTCTGACCAAACTAAAATTCAAATATAGTTGGTGACAAGATCTCGAGTGGAAGAAGAAAATAAACGTCGGGAAGTGTGCTTCAATGACATTCCTTAGGTCAGTCAGACCTGGCATCCAAATGCCTGAACGGACTTATTCGCTAGATGGGACACCTATCTGTTGTGTGCACTCTTTCAACTATCTGGAAGTAACATTGTCTAGGACCTTGAACTGAAGTGAGCATATCAGCACTGTTGTCAACAAAGCCAAGGCTGCTTTAGGAGCTATCCGGCGCAATCTGTCTCACACAGAAAAGGGTATCAAGTTTATGGCCTATAAAACCACTGTCCTGCCTATTCTAGAATATTGGTGCCTGTGCCTGGGATCCCTTTCTTGTGAGTCACATTGACGCTCTTGAAAAGGTGCAGAGAAGTAGGTACTGCCCGTTTCATCATTTATGACTACCGCTTCACATCCAGTGTAACGGCTATGCTTGATGACCTCGGGCTCTCACCCCTCTTTCAAAGAAGGTCGCACAGACGCCTTTACACTTTAAAAAAAATCCTTAGGGCTTCTTTGCTCATTAATCTTCCATATGCGAAATACGAGCGAGCCAGTTTAATAGCAGCCTGTATCACACCAACAAATTTTTGGTTCCGACGACAAAGATAAAACGCTCACTTTCATTCTTTTTTCCGAAAACCCTTCGGGAGAGGAATACCTTCCCCAAGGACTCTAATTTTATTAGAAATCCTCCTGCTCATTCTTAAGAGTTCAACATCACAGCTCGATCTCGTGGCATTCCGCTTTGATTGTTCATTTTTGCCATCTTTTTTCTCTCGCTCTCTTGTTATGTTTTTGAACAGTCGTTTCATTTCCTTGTTTTTTTTTCTCCTCGTGTGTAATTTGTATGATTTTGTATATTTGCCGGTAAGCAACATTTGCCGGTAACTACTTTTGCCGGTAAGCTTTAAATCGTCATTTTTGCACTGGCGAGCAGTGCTTGCAAAAGGCATTGAAAAAATTTCCAGGAAAAATGCAAAAAACGTCTGCAGTAAAACCTGGAAAAAAGAAAGATGTGCAGGTGCAAATGAAAAACATACATTTGTGGTTTTCTATTTAACTGTTGCTTCCGTTATCCAAACAGAAAGAAAACTTAAAAGTGCCACATTACAGCAAAGGTTAAAAGTGATAAACTTTTATTTCTAGTGCGAAGTTATGTTTTTGCAAAGTTGAATTGTTGCCCTATTTGATTGCGAGTGTTACTGCCCCATTTGCTTTCGTGTGCGGAATCATTAATATTTTCTGCCTGTACACAACAAATGTTGTCCACTTCAAATGGAGATGTTTTGAAGTATTTGTTCGTGGCGCAAATCTTTTGAGAGCCTGTTTGTTTTTGGCCATGTTTTTTGTCGTGATGAAGTGACAGCGCTTCACAATTCTGTTGGCAATCTTGCATCGTATTCAAGTGTTTTGGAAAATGCCGAAGAACGCTTCAAGTTCAGCATGCGAAACTCGATGAAAAATATGATGTATGGCCAATGGAAGTTTCATGCACATGTTGTTATCTGCATGAGATCATTTAAAAACTGTTGCGTAATGACAAAAAACTGGTGGATGGAAAGCAAACATTTCAAAAAATTCCATTGGAAACCAGCGCAACAATTGCATGGCAACCGAGAGTGGAGGGATCAAACATGAAAAAAAAAAACAAAACAGGAAAACATCAGCCAAGTCACGATGTGTGGAAACGCCGAGATATACTGTTTTGCTTGACATTATCGCGAATAAGGTCGCCGTGGCACTTATCCTCGATTGGAATTGTGGCCAAATTAGAAGTGGCAATCCAAGCGCGATTCCTTCAACACCGCAAGTCTGGCCCACAGTGTTATCTATTCAGTTACCATGGTGTGGAATTTTTACGCCGGCTACATCCGAGATGTTTCCTACAATGTTGCTGGTGTTTCCATACGTAATTCAGCCTCAAAGTGTGTATATTATACTTCCATGTCCTCATTGGGACGTCACGTCTTCTTTCTGACATTGGGACTTGAAGTCCATCTTGAAGTCAACTTGTCATCATCTCCTTGCAAGAACAGCTCGTCATTATTCAGGAAGCATTGGGGCTCATTTCGCGGAGCAGGGGGCGACCGCCTCCGACCGAGAAATGTCCCCCTGCAGTTCAATTTCACCCTGGTGGGAAAATTTGGTATGACACGAATATTGCATTGCACCAAAAATGAACCCAAAAAATTCAAAATTTCGTCAGTTTCTGAGGACTCCGCTCCCCAGACCCCCTGCAAGGGGCTACGCCCTTGGAACCCTGCTGGGAATCAGCCCTCACACCCTCCGACTGGGCTTGGCCCTTGTCTTACTGAGACATACCTCCCTGCGGAAACCTGACATGACGCCCTGAGGTGATTGAAATGGGCCCGCGTCATTCGTTTTCAAGATTGTCATCAATTGTGGGACAAATGGACTTGTGTCGTCAGGTCAGATCGAAGAATTTCCAAAAAAAAAAAAACGTGGCGAAGGAATGAGTGCGATTATCCCATCGCAACTATTTGAGAAATCTTTTGTTTCAATAATGATCATTTCCAAGGTTTTCCTTTAACTATCTCTGGAAATCTTGATTTGGTCAAAATGGAGCCTTTTAATTTCACCGAGTGCAAAGCAAGGGACCACCGGTCTCTTTGAGCAACATTCATCAAAAATTGTTCTGACCTCTGTCCCGGTCAACAAGAACATCCAGTTGTCCCCGTACTCGCTTGTCCCTTAACCATCCAGTCCAGTTGTCTTCCACAAAGAATCCAGTGTCCCTGTGGTGCCCATTTGTCCTCACACCAACTTGTCCAAAACAGGATGTTTTGGAAAGGTTTTCAGAAAATTTCAGAAATTGCCAATCACAATCCAATTCAATCGCCTCATGCATGTGAATATCGTTTCGAGCCGCATACCAACCCCGGCGATTCCGGTGTTTTGCCCATCAAAAGCTCTCATTAGTGGGCCACCAACAGGCTTTTTGGAAAAATTAGATTTGTCATTCTTCGAACAATTCTCAACTCTTTTGCGGACAAAATTCAGAAAATGTGAATTGTGCGTTTGGTCTGTACCTTACCATATTCCTTGAACCAGCGTTGCCCTGGGATTTTTTCATAATTTAAGCCCTGCAGGATGCTGAAAATCATGCCCAGGTCCATGACAGCGAACACACTGCAGAGTGCAGAAGATCATGGGCCAGGTCCCTGACAGCGTACAAAAAAATCTAAATTGATGACTCTTATTTGGAAAGTAAATGGGATGATTATCTTTCCCTTCCCTCAAAGCTTCTTCTCCTCACCTTGCATCATTTTCTGGGAAAGTTACGAAAACATTGGTAAACCCTGTAAATCGCCAAAGAGGAGAAAGGACAGTGCATAACATGTAAATAAGTTCACTTATTTAGGTGAGGTAAGACGAGGTCGTTGACCAGTGGCAGAGTAATTATCAATGAAATGAGAGTGCGGCAAAATGCGTGAGTTTTGATCGAGTATGTCGAGGTGTAGTGACGGCATGAGCATCCATAATGTGAAGGCAGTTGTGTAAGTCAAGACGAAAAAAATATGGATCGCAATGTAGGGTACCGGGACTCCGAGCGGTCGTTGAACTTGCAGCGATCACGTGGTGTAACTGAAGTCTGGTAGGTATCTATGCCAAATTCGTTTTTGCAAATGCAATAATATGGAATAGGCCACAAGACTTCAGCCCGTCCACCAGTTGGATGTTACAGCTATAGTGTGGCATAAAATCCTTTTGATGCGGCATAGATATTATGTGACACATGTGTTGTGCGACATGTGGCACATTATAGACGAAAGCAGAGTTTCATCCTGTATCGGAAATTATGATACTGTGGTCACGGTGAAATGTGAAGCATTGCAACGAGCTAAAGAGGAAAATACTACATTTCACGCACAAATTTTTCGCACAAAGAAGCTCGTTAACTCAGGTGTCGTTCAGAATCGATGGAAACTTGCGACGCAAAAACCACATGAAAGTGCATGAAGCCTTATTAAAATTGAATTGCCATCTGTTTTGGCCATACCTGTGAAATTCCCACAATGGTCGAAGAATTTCAGCGAATCCCCCTGTGTAAGAGCACGATCTGAGTCGAAAAAAAGAGAATGGCGGAAATGGGTTGCAGTTGTATTTCGCACACACCAGTCAAAATTCGCAAAATTAAAAAAAGTCACGTGGCTGACATGGATGGAGGCAAAAGGGTTCGTGAACCATGATTTATTTATTTTTTTAAGTGTTCGGTGTGGTGAACCACTCCTTTTTTCATGAGGAAGGAAGCTTGCATGCATGAGCCTCGACGGCGAGATCTTCTGCTCGTAATGCAGGAATATTTTAGTCTTGGCGTTCCCAGGTTGGAGGATTAACGTTGGCCGCTCTGTTCTTTGATCCCCTGCTAGTAACATCTCTTGAGTGCGCAAGTATGCCCACTCTTGGGCCCAATGATTGGCAAATCCGAAATCAGGCTGTTTGAGGATTTGCCGAATTGAGTCCGAGAAACTGAACTGATTTGTTGACAGTTGAAGAGTGGTGAACGACCTCATCCAAACTGAACCCGGAAAAAATGTAGTCTTTTGTTTAAAATCAATCCGTCCGTCCATGTTTGTGAAACCATCCGATATCACCAAAATCCCTTGCAACCTTCGTTGGAGTAATGTTTGGTATATGGTAAACTACATGTAAATTGGCAAACTGTAGATGTGTCTAAAAATCAAACAGACCTTTCCGATTTAATAGTGGAAAGTTCCATACTCAATAGAAGGAACTTTGTGCACCACCCACATGATGTCTGTGAGATTGCCTTGTTGCCTCATAGTCTTTTTGGAGTATGAATTTGCCTCCTTATTCAGCTTCCAAATGTGCGTCATTGGAATCATTCAGAGGAACTATGCACAGGCAGGAAATTTTTGCAGTCCAGAAAATGTAGCACCCACAGCGGAGAGATCATCGCGGAGTTAACGCTAACTCCGGAAGTGAAGCTGATGCGAGGCAAATTTTTTGTCATTCGATCAAATGGGAAAAATTTGCTTCGCATTGGCGTTCCCTCCGGAGTTCGCGTTCACCCCGCCATGATCTCTCCGACAGAGGAACAAGTGTTGCAACGCAAGCCGAACCCACGACAAAAGCGGAACGGAAGTTAGGACGTGTTTCTATTGAACGAAGAGTTCTATTTCGTATACGAAGAGCCCTGCATCTACCAGTATTCCACCCGTTCTATATTCTCGATACTTTTTGGGCGGTGTTTTCTTTATTGCGGGGCAGGGCAGACTTCAGATTTGCGAAGCTTATTTCTTCGGATGTTCAAACACGCCTGCAAAAATAATTGCGCTAGCAACACACATCACCGGCAGTGTACGCAAATTGCAGCTTTGGATCAGCGAAAGGGGTGTCTTCTTGATGTTGCACCGCGCCAGAAAATCATTGTGTCTGCGGCACACATCATCCTCAATGCACGCGAATTGCAGCAATAATCTGCCCAGGGGGTTTCTCCCTGACGTCACAACACGCTTGAAAAAGGAACTGGCTTTGCAGCACTTGCAACCGCAGAGTTCGCATGTTGCACCTTTTGTCTGCGAAAGGGCAACTGGGAAAAACGCGACAGAGCGGACCCAAAACACACATTTCTGCAAGAACTTGACTGAATAGGCCTCGCGGAGAGAAAACGGGCATTCATTCCAGTGGGAGTTTTTCGCTGCAACTGTCTTGCAAGCAATTCTTTAAATCGTGGTAAGGTTGCGGCAGGGCTCTGGTTGCGGGTTTCTGTACTGTGATTGCTTTTCCAACTCAATTTTTCCTTCGTTTACCCTCCGAGCCTTTTTGACCGACTGCTGCCAGGCCTGGCGTCGGCCAGGCCGGACAGCAGTCTGATATGGCAGTGCGTACACTGATATGGCCACAGTCACTCGGCCAAGCTCGAAGCGGCTATAAAACAAAATTTAGGCTAAAAACAAAAACAAAAATTTAGGCTGTAGACAGCCTAAATCCGTGGGCGGTACTGTCCCACTTTTCGATTTTTTCAATTTCCTTGAATTGGCACGTGATAGGTTAGAATGGGTTGGGTTCGGTTGGGAAAAGCAAAGGACAGGATGGGTTGGGAATGAGTTACGAACAGGGTAGGTCAGGTCAGGTTCGCGCCGCCAGTGCCAAACTGGCCGACGCCAGGTTTCCCTTTGTCTCTCTTGTTCATGCAAATCTTCTCAACGAGAATACCCATGGTCCAATTTCCGCTGTGCTTCTGTCGGTTCTTCCCGCGGCGCAGTTACGATGTTGATTTCAAATGACGCGTCCTGGAAGGAAACCCATCATTCATCTTGTGTTGCTTGCTGGGAAACCAAGCACAGTGGCATCGCACATTTTTTTTCCAATCCACTTCCGCAGGCGCGCCTCTGATTGGCTGTCGGGAATTCCAGCCAATTTCAACATCCAAATTTCAAAACCTACCTAAACCAAACCTAACCTGACCTAACCTGTCCCCATTGTGACCCTGAAAGAGTTGCGAAGCGGTGGCAAACATGCCAAATGGCAAAAAGCGGTGGCAATGCAAAAATCCCAAAATTGATGACGTCGCAATTTGAGACGACGTGATTGGCTGTTGCGAGCTCCTGGTCCGCGGAAGTGGATTGGAAAAAAAATTATGCAGTGGCATCCGTTTGTGCCCTGCCTTTGTTACCGTCTTCTGCTCCGTCGCAAGCATATTTTTTATGGAAGCGTGGTGCCTCGAAACGCGCAGCGCAGAAATTCAAGCAATGGAGAAAATGGCAACTGCAAGCAATGAACAATTTTTCTGCTGTCTCCGGTGTTCACAAATGTTGGATTTCTTGTTGTGGACGGGGTTTTTATCCAAACTTTTCAGGACGACTGGAAAAATAGATGCGTTTGCAACGCACATGAATGAACCGCCATGCACGTAGCTGCAGTGTTGCGAAGAGGTTTCTTTCCCCTCGTTTCCTGCACCTGCAAAAATGATTGCGTATGGAACACGCATCACCCGCAGTGTGCGCAAATTGCAGCTTTTGATCGGTCATTGGGTTTAGTGTCGCAGACCATTCGCCGTGTGGGACCGTGTAGCCTCCATTGCACCACCGAATTTTGGGTTGATGTGTTCGAAGTGTCGTTTTCCGCCACTTTGACGATGCCAACAATCGTGGTCTGTCCCAGAGAGACAAAGGAGAGCGATTCGTTCGTGCCATGGCAATTGTATCGGCATTATTTTACACTACACGTGGAAAAATCAGTTACAGAAGTGATGGCCGAGTTTGATGGCAATATTCGGTCCATCAAACAAAATCAGGGAGAGGGGACTGATTCGAAAGCAACGGGAATCGTGTTGCCATTGCAATTTACTGGTGTAAAGGAACATGTCTTTCGTTTGCCAAGAACATGCTTGCCAGCGTGCATCGTTGAGATGATAAAATATTTATCAGAAGGCAGAATGTGCCACATCCGATATTTCAGGCCTTTTCCTACCTATAAATTGTTCTTGAAACTGTCTCCGCCTGATGGATCAGTTGCAAGCTGCGCCGTCATGCAGAAACAGAAATCTTTCCTCATATCCTCGCTGTATCACTTAGCGATTCAGCAATGTTATCTTCAGTGCAGTAAAAAAAATCAAAAGTGATGCCGACCAATGGATTCAGTCTTATCATCAGCCAATAATTATTGACAGTTCACCATGGTTAATGCAATCAGCTGCTGTCCGCGTGCGCTGCTCCAAAAGCTGAGTGCCTTCAGATTTGCTGCTTCGGCAATTATTTGCACAAACCAAAGAAGACACTTGGTTTATCTCACCAAAAACTCTCAAACTGCATCATTAGCTGACGAAATTCTGTCAGATTATTCCGGCGCCTCCCGGATGAATTGACAATAAATAACGGCCGACAATTGAGTTTTCGAAATCACTCTCGATTGTCAGTTTTATCGTGTCAAGATGACTGCGGGAATTCGTGCGGTGAAAAATTCAGATAACTATCAGAGCGAACGCTTGATTGGAGGAAAATAGTGCCAAAAGTGTGGGATTTTGTGAAATGGGATTTCGAAAATGTGAAATGTTTCAAACGAAGTTTTGAGAGAAAAATCACAGTGACGACTGAGTCGAGCCCGCTGCATAGAAGATATAGGCACCAACACTGTTGCCTCTCCGGAAAGAGCGGAGACAAGGGACAAAGTGATTTAGAGGCACCCAGAAAAGTCTCTTATGCATTTCGAACGTCATAAAAGGAATTTGGACAATCCCGCAGAGGGTTGCCTTTTGAGGGTCGTCAAATTTCTGAACCGGAATAACGTCCAATCGGACGGGAAAACGTCCAATTTTGGGATGCTCACAGCAGCTGTCTCTTTTTTGCACGAAATTTCATGCATCGTTGCCAGATCATTTCACGTATTTTGTGGGAAACCGATAAAAAGTGCAAATCATGTGCCAAATCTGGTGGCTTACATGACGCAAAATGAGCCACAGTCACGGTGGCTCCGGCTCATTTTGCGTGCAACATTAAATGTCTTTCAACGGGCCGCATTTTTATTAAAATCCCGCAACTTCTTAATCCCAACTTCCAGATGCCTTGCTTGCAGACCAGGAAGTCTACTTCATAAGGCACTTTCAATACCGAATCTCACTGATTAAATCAAGGATTTTTGCGTTCTCGTTTTCCCGGAATATTCTTCGATTGAAACGCACTGCATTCGGATAACGGCAACCTTTACAAAGTTGAAGGCATATTGCTACTTCACAATTCCGCTCATTCAGTTCATTCAAGACGATGTTGATCACTTCACGTGATTTTTAATGCCATCAACAACTTTTAGTTTTAATGTAAACGAAAGAATAAAATTGGCAATGCAACAACGCCTGTTTTCGACGGGCCTGCAGTGGCTTCTTGCGAGTGCCCATTCACATGGAGAAGGTGACATCCAAATCTGAATTTTAGCCTCAAACGCAGAGTAATGGAGTAAACCCCACTTGACTGTTTTCGCGCGCACATTGTGATGAAAGCGAGGAAGGCAAATCATGACTTGGCAAGTGACAATCACGAGTTGAAAAGTGGCGTGAGCATCAGACGCAAACAGGGTCAAATAGGCACAAAGAGAAAACGTTGATGTCGTGCAGTGAAGTGAATTAGAATCTGAAAACGCGTGCGGCGTCATCGAAACTGATTACCACCCAATGCAAGATCCAAATGCAAAACAATCATCATCGAAGGAACAAACGGCGGAAAATTACAAGTTTTTCCTTTTCCGCGATCTGAAAGCATTTCCGAAGTCAAAATCCTGCGGACCTTTCTCTTCGCCGCAAATGTGCAGGGCACCAAACGTTTCAGAAACCTTCAATCACCCACCGCACAAACCAATGCATCTGCCGCATCTCGAAATAGGTGCCATCTGCCGCATCGCCATTGCGTAAAACAGCGATACCCACCTCAAATCGACAATTTTATTTTTGTTTGTTTCAAGTCCGCGCATTCGATGGCCACCATTCTGGTTTCAGTTCACATTGAAATCCACCAGACTGACGACAGTTCCAGTTGGCCCTGCGACTGTTGGCGATGAGGATTTTTCATTGTTGGAAGATGGTCGATTGGCTCACGCAGCTGCTGATTCAGGGTGTGGGCAGCGGGTCATCGGATTTGCGCCAAGGTCCAGAGATGTTCCATCCTCTCTTTTGGCCTGTTGTTTATTTTGAAGCAGGATAATTGTGATGCAGGAAGATAATAGAGTTGGATTTTTCGTTTTGGTTTACATTTTGCAAGAAAGGACAAGAAGAGAATCGGTGTTTTGTGCAATGTTTGTGCTTGGCGGCAACATTGCAGACGCAATTATTTCATTCGTGGTTGCAGTGGCACAAAAAAAATTGTTTTTGTTGACCTTATTCAGAGATGTCGTGGCGTGGCGTCCACATTTTTGACATTGTCGAAAAATCTGTTACATGGGTTTCTGTTGTTGTGATCCGGTTGGCACGAGGAACCCATCCCTGAAAATTTCATTGGCAGCTGTGTCACAATTTTTCGCCATCCACGTCCCAGTCGGTGCTTTTGACGGCAAGATAATTTTGTGGTGGTTTGTTGGTCTCATAGGCGGATATCGAGAAATGCAGGTCAAAAACAAGCAGCACAGACTGAGGACCGGTGGTTTTTGGTGTCTGGAGTCCTGTCTCGTCTGAAAAAGCGCGAGTTTGTTTTCAAAAAGTGAATTTTCACAAAACGCGTGTGTGGTCACCGAAATGCACCCGTTTTTGTCCCATCATGAGGCCGTGTTTTCGTCAGTTTTCACAAAATCCGACTCGGGTGTTGTCAGCGAAAGTGACCCTTTTCCCTCAAGGCGCGTCTTTTCGTCAGTTTTCTCAAAAAGTACGTTGTGTATGGTCCGCGAGATTGACCCGTTTCGTCACGTTTGCAACCCGTCTTTCTGTCAGATCCTTTTGATGTATGAAAAAAAAAACACAAAGGCTGCGCAAAATGAACATCACGAATGTTTTGTTTTGACAAAAAAATGACGACTGAATGCGCCTCCAAACATGGCGTCCCGCGTCATTCTCATTTGCGACTACAACTACTTATGTTGGGGGTAGTGTTCGTAAATTCCCGGGAATTTATTTTCGAGGGAATATTCCCGGGAATATTCCGGGAATATTCCTTTTTCGGGAATTTTGGGAACAAACGAAAATTCCCGGGAATTTTGGGAATATTCCCGGGAATATTCCCTCATTGGGAATTTTGGGAATATTCTCTGGAATTTTGGGAATATTCCCGGGTAATTTTGGGAATATTCCCGGGAATTTTGGGAATATTCCCGGGTATTTTGGGAATATTCCCGGGAATTTTTGGATCATTCCCAGGAATTTTGGGAATATTCCTGGGAAAATTCAAATTTTGAAAATATCACTGGGAATTTTAGAATATTCCCATGCAGGTACTTTATGATTTTCCTGTGGGAACTTCAATTTTTTCAAACTCAAGTAGGCCAAGTTCGTGGTTGTTGAACAAGATCATCACATTTTGCCAGTTTCCATGTGAGTCATTTCACCATCATCGCCAGACCAGATACATACAGGCTGGCGTGAAAATGCAAAATGCACGAAAGCAGCAAAATGTTGATAATTAACATGGTTAAAGTCAGCCGGGCTGTGAATTCTGTGGTATATCATTTTCTGGGGTAGATAATCAATTATGATGCGAAAGGGCGAATCTATGGCGGCGTATTTTCAGAGTAAATTTTGGGGGATTTTTAAACCCGGATTCCTGGCCTGTTTGCGAATGGCTTTTTTAAATTCCAATTTTCCTTTCTTTCGAACAAATTTTCTATTCGAAAAATCACACTTCACATTTAGGTAGGTACATACGAAGGCTGTCCAGAAAGTAGCTGCACTTTGGTCTGCTCCGCAGCGCAACCTTGAAGGATTTTGATGTTCATAGCATGAAAAGAAAGCTCAATTCACCTTTTCAGCATGCTTTGAGCGGAGTTTCTCGAGTCTCTCGAACTCTGATGATAGCATATGAAGCAGAGGTCATCTTTGTGCACTCGTCCAAATTTGGCACTTGTGCAGGCCATCACAATAAAGTTTATCGTTTCAAACTTCCTCAAAACTTGGGTCACAGGCATGGGAAATTTACAGGCACTTGCATACTGTTAAATAGGACAATTCTCTAGCAAAAAGTCGATTCACGACCAAATGGGGCGTTTTTAACGGAAGATTGAAGACCGTGTTCGAGCAAGAGCAACCTCGACGCCAAATGCCAACCACCAGCAATGATCATGTTCAATTTTTGAAAGTTTTTCAAAGATCAGGATCACCAAATGACAATGAATGATCTTGTCTGATCTTTTGGGATATTTGGCCAACAGACGGACACATTATTCCTGGAAACAAGTTCACACTTCACTTTTGCAAAGCAAATTTTGCCAATGTGTTCTGATTTTCAAATTGCAGCCAAATTTGGAGATTTTGCTTGGGATGATGGATTCCATCAAATCCAGGTAGTGGTGTCAATGTTTTTGGCCAGAATGTACTTCCACACCATCCCAGTGGTACTCACTTTGCTCCAGTGACTTTTTTGATTTCCACGACTGGAGGAATCTTTTGACGGGATGGAAATAGAGAGGATGAAATGTGCTAAAATGGCACTTTTCCAGTATACCAAATGGGGGTGCTGAAAAATGGAATGCTGACAAATACCACATGACATACAACAATAACAGAAGTGTCGCAGAATGCGCGAAGAGTGCATTAATAAGAGACTTCGGACATTTTGTCCAAAAAATCTTTTATTTTTTTGTAGAAGAAAAAGTGCACCGAATTCTTGGACAGCCCTCGTACTTAACAGAGTTCGTTCAACAGTGAGCAGTTTTGCTCTTTTGAAATCACCGTGTGGGCTGCTCCCGACTCAGAGACTTGTTGGTAAAAATTTACAAACATTTGCTCCTTCTTGACGAGCATGATGGCATGATCAAGAGTTCGCGACTGCAGGCTCATGTCTGGTTTTGGAAACTGACGAAATCTTGTGTTGAAATTGCCTGCCGACTGCTCGCGTTGGAACTGCGTGGGCGGACTGAGTCTAGCCTGCACACCAAAAAATACAAAGGGAAGTTGTAGGTACCAACACGCTTTGGGCCAACAAAAAGAATTTGTTCCAATTTTTCATTTTTTTTCAAAGTGATAAAGATTATGTTTTAATTTTAAAATGTCAGCTGGCAACCTACATGTAGAATGTAGAATTAGTGCTGCAAAGATGTGTGGATATTGCATTATGTTCAACAGTCGTAAAGAAGTAGATGGAAGTTGGTTTTTTTCTCTGGGGTAATCTAGGGTAAGATTTCACCAGATTTATGGCAAAACATAGCTACACATTCACAGCCTTGGGTTGAAGGTAGACAAGCAAAAGGAGCAAAACGGCTCAATGGGGAGAGCAAGCCCACAACAATGAAATTTTAAGAGAGCAGCCATCCTCACCCCTTCATAGCAGAAAATACACTTATCAAAGTCCAACCCCTTAGGTACCCCTTTTATGCCCAATGCTGGCTGCTCTGGAATCAAAAAGGCAAAGGACTCGCGATTACCTAGGTATAATTTTTAATGTGAAATATTCTAATGCAAGAATTTTGCTGGAAATTTTGAATGAAAATTCCTGGGAATTTTGGGAATATTCCCGGGAATTTTGGGAATATCCCCTTGGAAACTTTTGACAGTCAAAAACAGTCAGAAAAATCAATATGAGACTGGAAATATTCCCGGGAATTTTCATTGAAAATTCCCGGGAATTTTGGGAATATTCCTGGGAATATTCCCTCGGGAACTTTCCCAGAGGGGAGGGAATATTCCGGGAATATTCCCGGGAATATTCCCTCACTCCGAACACTAGTTGGGGGCCACAGGCAGTAAAAGCCATTGGACGTGGTAAACCCCGGTCAGGCATGCATCGTTTTTTTGCCTCGGCAATTACCACAACAACAATTAAGTCGTCGTGTTCTCTCACCGAGGCAGCATGCATCTTTTCGGCCAGCGAGGTGAACGGATCGGACAATCAAACATAGGTACGGCGCATAGAAACCCAAGGAGGGTGCAGTCAAAATGGCCGTAACAGAGGAAGAAAATAAAAAATTAAATAAATGAAACAATAATTTAACAACAGCAACAACCAACCAGGTCATTGTCAGAGATGCAAACGAAGGAATCAGTGAAGATGGTATCTCGCCAGCAGCATGGTCCAAATTGTGAACGTAGTTCCGCACCATGATGAAAGAGCAGCCGGGTATCCGTCAGAGAAGAGGCAAAAACAGCGAAGGTGATATCTTGCCAACAGCATGGGCCAGATTGATCAGATCCGAAGCATAACATGGCAATTGATGCAAAGACCATATCGTCAAAGTGAAAAGAACACACCGTTGCATCGAACTCGTAGAAATTTTGTTGAGAATGTCGGAGAACAAAAACAATTCACAAAACGACAAATTCATCAATAGGTAAAATCATGAATCGAAGTAGACCTTGTGCAAAGGGGTAGTAAAAGAAGGGGAAGAGAAAAAAAAGGCAGCATTAGACAAAGTCTGGAGTGAATATTGAAAAACAAGACATGGGGAGGGAAGATCCTATCTACCATAGAGCCACTTAAGTTGAAGATAAAAGTGGCCTTGGTGGGTTGAAAAAACTAAGAGCACCTCAACCGGTAGGAGCCGCCCACCAACGGCCACACTGCATCGTCTCCCCTCGGTACCCCTATTTTGCAAGGTGAAATCGCACCGAACCGAGAGACTCAACAGTGACAGCCATCAGAAGGCCACCCCCACATGTGTGAGAATTCCACCTACCTCTCTGTGCAAGGAAAAAGATTTATGCATTGTCAAGGGAGGACATCTTGATCTGTATGAGGGACAAACATTTTTTTTTTCAGGCAACTTCAGCATGTCATGGGAAATAGCAAGGCGGTTCCACAGAAATATGTATTTGTTCAAGAAGGAATACTTATCCACATTTTTTGATAGAATGGGTGGAATAAAAGAGACAAAGCCACTGGCCCTGGTAGTGCCACAGTTCGGGACAAGTGAGCCACAGCATTCTGCCCAGCCACCCTCCCCTGTGATGCATTTTCGAAAGGTAAAAATGTGAAAAGAACACACCGTTGCATCGAATTCGTAGAAATTTTGTTGGGAATGTCGGAGAACAAAAACAATTCACAAAAACGACAAATTCATCAATAGGTAAAATCATGAATCGAAGTAGGTGTACCTTGTGCAAAGGCGTAGTAAAAGAAGGGGAAGAGAAAAAGAAAAAAAAAAAAAAAGGCAGCATTAGACAAAGTCTGGAGTGAATATTGAAAAACAAGACATGGGGAGGGAAGATCCTATCTACCATAGAGCCACTTAAGTTGAAGATAAAAGTGGCCTTGGTGGGTTGAAAAAACTAAGAGCACCTCAACAGGTAGGAGCTGCCCGCCAACGGCCACACTGCATCGTCTCCCCTCGGTACCCCTATTTTGCAAGGTGAAATCGCACCGAACCGAGAGACTCAACAATGACAGCCATCAGCAGGCCACCCCGACATGTGTGAGGCTTCCACCTACCTCTCTGTGCAAGGAGAAAGATTTATGCATTGTCAAGGGAGGACATCTTGATCTGTATGAGGGTCAAAAATTTTTTTTCAGGCAACTTCAGCATGTCATGGGAAATAGCAAGGCGGTTCCACAAAAATGTGTATTTGTTCAAGAAGGAATACCTATCCACATTTTTTGATAGAATGGGTGGTATAAAAGAGACAAAGCCACTGGCCCTGGTGGTGCCACAGTTCGGGACAAGTGAGCCACCGCATTCCGCCCAGCCACCCTCCCCTGTGATGCATTTTCGAAAGGTAATTATTCCTCGGAGCATTCTTCTCGTAGCAAGGGTCTCCCAGCCAAGTTCCTCCCTTAGCAAGGACACACTGGAGTGGAAAGAGAAATCACCGGTGACAAACCTCACTGCCCTGCGCTGAACAGCCTCAATTGCATCAATGTGGCAGTGAAGATGAGGGTCCCAGGTTGTAGTTGAGTATTCTAAGATAGAGCGGACTACAGAGAAGTAAAGTATTGACTTGACCTTTCTGGAGGCATGGGAATAGTGCCGGATAAGGAATTTGAGTTGGTTTGATGCTCGTTTGACAATGCGGGTGATGTGGGGGCCCCAGTTAAGAGAGGAATTGAAATGAAGACCAAGATATTTGATATCATCAGGCCGTGACAACACAAAGGAGCCAACATGATACTCAGTAGATGAGACAGAGGTGGGTGAAACAGGTTTGAAGGACATTACAGATGTCTTTGCAACATTAATGCTCATGCAGTTTTCTGTACACCATTTCCCAATGTTATTAAGATCATCCTGAAGGGACTTGGAATCAACTGGGGAATTTATAACCCTATAAAGGACGATATCGTCCGCAAAGAGCCTTACACTGGAGGTGATATTAATTGCCATGTCGTTAACATAAATGAGGAAGAGAAGAGGTCCACACACTGAGCCCTGAGGGATGCCACTGGTGAGAGGAAAGGGATCGGACAGGTCGTTGCACACCAGGACCTGGAATTGCCTATCCGAAATGAAGTTAGATATCCACTGAAAAAGATTTTCTGCGAGTGGTTCGGTCGGATCAAAGGACTTTCAGCGAACTTCATGGACTTTTTCTGCTCACAGGGTGTTGACATTGGAAACACGCACTGGACATGGTGTTAACAAGAAAACAGGCACTGGACAGGGTGTCAACATGGAAAAGACTCTTAACTGGGGTCCACATATTGCACAAATTGTCAAACGGGGTGTGACTAAAACGCTGAACCTGCTTGTCCTGCTTGTCTTGCTTGTCCTGCTGGAAACCTGCTTGTCCTGCTGGTAATGGTTAAATAGGTTAGGTTATTGTTAGATTAGGTTATTCTAACCTAAACTAACCTCACCTAACCCTGACCCAACCCCAACCTGGCCATTACCAGCAGGACAAGCAGGTTCAGCGTTTTAGTCACTTCCTGTCAAACGAGCATCTGATCAATTGAAGTTCCTCATCAGGCACTATTCCCATGCTTCTCAAAGAGTCAAATTGATACTCTATTTCTCGACTGTCCGCTCTGTTCTGGAATATTCTACCACTACCTGGGACCCCCATCTGCAGTGCCATATCAATGCTATCGAGGCTGTTCAACGTAGAGCAGTGAGATTTGTGTCTGGCAATTTCTCCTTCAACAGCAGTGTATCTCTTCTTAGGGATGAGCTTGGATGGGATACCCTTGCTATGCGGAGGCAACTTCATGGCATATCCATCTTTAGGAAATGTGTCCTTCGCGAGGGTGGCTGGGCTGACCTTGGTGATATCCTTTCACCAAACATTGGGTCTACCAGAGCCGGTGACCTGGTATCTTTTACTCCACCTCTACTTCTCAAAAATGTTGAGATTTTCTTTTCTGAACCGCTGCACCTTTTTATGGAATCGTCTAAGATTCCAACTGATTTGATGAATTTATCACATGACGCATTTGTCACTGCAATAAAGCCCAGACTGTGCCGGAACCAGATGGGGCCGAAGTCTCCTTCTCATAGAGTGAACATTATTCGGAATAGTATTTCTCCTCCTGATAGGCTCAGTTTAAAATTCACCCTTTCATTGTTACTTTTTAATTCTCGTAGCCTCCTTCCTAAGCGTTATGCATTGCGGCCCATTCTTGATTCTATCGATGCTGATTGTGTGGCTGTCACAGAGACTTGGCTCGATGATTCATGCACGAAAAATGACATTCTTCCCCAAAAATATATAGTTTTTCGTAGAGATCGCTTGAGAACTGGTGGAGGGGTGCTCCTGGGAGTGAAACATTCCCTGCAGCCCAAGCTTGTTTACAGCAGTGAAGCACTTGAATTTATTGTACTTAGTTTCTCTTGGATTTTCTTACCCTCCCGCCTATCTTTTGCTGCTGTATAGACCTCCCAGCGAGTCCATAAACTGCTTCACTGCAATTTATTTAGAGTTCCTGGCAGCAATCACTCCATGCCTGCAGTCACATCCACTTGGTTGTAG
>JASGXE010000643.1:0-25587 GCA_030068105.1 Sinentomon sp. SZTP_YWyxl
TAGCATTAGAAGATTAGTTAGTCCCAGGGTTAGTATAAGCAAATTAAAGAAATCAAAGATAACGAAATATATTTAAGCACATAAAAAGTAATTATGAGAGAAACACCAATCCAGAATATGAAGGTCTTTCATGCGTAGGTTGTTCGGTCAAAGCTGCATTTAGTGAGTTTCCACCAACAGCGTCATTTAAACCTTGCAGTTGAACAACTTCACTCCGAAGTCGAAACCTTGGTCTCCGCAGCGACCAGGTTCGACAAGTAGAACGTATGTAAATATATATAAAACCAACAAGAATCAATGTGAGGATGGTGTTCCAAACAATAATTCCATAAAATGTAACTGACGGGTTATGACGAATAAAATGTGGTACCAAAGTGTGAGACCAAATATCCGAAAAATCAGGTTCAGAAACATTTGAAATAGATGCGGAAAATATTGTATCATTGATTAAATTTTCGGCATTGGCAGAACTCAAATAATCTAAACTAGACACAGCAGATGACAATTTAACATCACGGTACCGGATAAAATGGGACGGAATAAAACGGTTTATTTGAAAACTGTTTTGCAGATTACTATCAAACGTACAAGGAAATCCATGAGTGACAACAAACTGAGGATTAGAACGCGACAAAATATTACAACCACATGGTATAGAAACCTCAATAGTATGACCAATTATAAACTTTTGTTTTTGTAGTGGATTACTAGTCAGTTTACAATCATAGCGAATATCATCGGGATAGTTTGTCAACAAAAACCGATGAGTGTCCAATTGCGTTACAACTGGTGAATTAGACCTGCTACATACCAAAGGACAAGCCAATATTAAACTTTCTGGGGTATGTGGCCCCACTAAAAGTGAAAAACAGGAATGAAACTGACTATCGGAGATTATGAACCGCGGCACTAAGCAGAGAGAATTAAGAATTTTACATGACGGCAAGTGTGAACCCAAAATTACCTGTTTCGTGACATTCGAATACAAAAAAAAATCTTCTGTTGTATTAATGCGACAAACGTGGTCTTTGTGAATAATCGGATGAATTTGAACTTTGAAGGCTCTCCATTCGAACTTTTTAGGTCTAACCGGCACATTGACCTGTATCAGTGTCCTGGACTGTTCAAATAGACAGGAAACTAAATCTCGGGAGTAATATATAAGAAATTTGTCAACACTAACAGCCAAAACATATCCTGCAGTATACATCTTAGCCGCCAGTGCTGTGAGATCGGTCTTCAAAAGTTCAAATCCAATTACATTAGATGGAATGCGTTTCAGTAAACAAAAATTTTGCGTAAGAGACATTTCAAAATTATGCATCTGAAGAGAAGAGTTGTGCATGAATGACAATAAAATTGCAAAATTTTGGGCTAAATTTCTATTATTGGATGAAATGTTTACTCGGAGGTTTTTAAAAAGTAACTTGAACATCCTGGCCATATTATGAAAATTATCCTTCAGTTCATGTTGGGTTCGAGTTAAGCCCTCAGTCAACTGGTGTATGGCCACATTATCACTAGATAAAATTCGGGCAGTGTTATTTAGAAAGTTATCCAACTGTGCCGCGTTCACTTGGATGGCATTGAGGTCTTTTTCAGTTAAAGTACCAAAGGCGAAATGGAGTAAATCGCCTACAAATTCGATTGCCCTCTTTGGCCTGCGATTACTCAACGAGAAATCTATTGTTTCTGCCATATTGGGCGAGGATCGGGCAAAACTGCTATTTTGAAGTACACCAACCCCTGCCTGTTCACTGGAGTTATCGGCACTAAAGTGTCCTTCGCTCGACACATTCCGCATGGCAAAGAACGCACCCATGTCCTTCGTGAGATCCTCCGGCATAATGGGAAGAAAGTGGCCAAATGTCGATCGCAAGCCCTCATGTCCTAATGCAGCGGGAATGATGTAATGCATCGGCACGGTGGCAGTGTAGGCCGCAAAACTGTCTACTTCAGTTAGCCAAACACTGGTGGTAGCGAAGATGCTAATTCTTTCTTTATCCCAAAAACTAGCCTGGTGAGATGTCAGGACTGTACTAGTTGGCGCGGAATCTGACGACTGCGATATTGGAAACGGGTCTTCAGCAACTATCAGCCCAACGAAGACTGTTAACAGGATACACAGTAATCCCACCACCTTGAGGCTATTGAATCTATTAGTAAAGAAAAGTATAAGACAACGAAAACAAAATAAGAAACGTTAAATGGCAAAAAAAAATACACTCAATACAAACAAATGACAGAAAAACACAAAATAATGCAGCCAAACATTAGAGAACAGAAATGCTGACTACAGTGAGGAACAGGCGGCAACTCCAGAAATCGCTTCTATGATACACTGCTTCAATATCATATTTCCTTCCACGTTCAAATGAATGTAATCAGGCTTGTGAGAGAACCTGTTCTTTTTGTCATAGAATTTATACTGAATCCTCTTATTCTTAACAAAATAAGGAAATAAGTCAATAACTTGGAGCTGTGGCACATCTAATTTTTCGTAAAAATTTTTAATATCTGCGTGTATTTGGAACAAGCTCCTCCAGTTACCAAACTTTGCTATCGGCTGTCACAGTATCCTGAAATGCTGGACATTTCAGTTCACCGTGTACGCTTTATTTAAATCCGCGGCCACAGAATAACCAACCAAATTTCAAATCTACTCAGCAGGCGGCGCGCGCGGAGTTGGCGAGGGCACTCGCATCTTCAGGTGTGATAACCTACCTGGTCGGCTCAACAAATTTTTATTCATTTGATGGATTTGTGAAATGTTCGGATTCTCGATAACTTGGTTGCTGGCACTGCCATTCGCTCGTCTGAATTACTGTGTTGCTCTCGTCTCCCGAGTTTTGAATTTACTTCGTGTTACCTTTCATTGTTCAACCTGAATTCTCGTCACCCGTAATAACGGGGTAAGTGTTACATTGTTGCCGTTGGGGCATTGTGTACCTGTTGTAACTGCTCGCGTAACCAAAACGAGAGATCTTTCCAACATGACAGCTTACTTACAGAAATTTGTGAAAGCAGAACACACGCCATTTTTGGGGGGCACTTCAATTCGTCGAGGTTTTAAGAGTTGAAGAAAAATGAGGATAGGGCAAAGGGTGAGGAAAGGATGTGAGGAAAAAGAAATCAGTCACTATAGGCCAACTTATTTGAAGGAGTTTCTAGCGATTTGATGTTTTCGGACGAAATCCAATTTCTGTGTCTGGTTTGAATTTCTGTTCCAAGTTGCTGAATTTCATTGGGACGCCAGCATTTCACAAGTGAACGAAACCTTGCATAGCCAAAGCAGATTGAGCAAACACACAAATTTGAGTGTTGCACGGTGATACCGCTTAGTGGAAAGACTTTTCATCCGGAGCTTCTTTTCTATCTCTCTCCCCGTGCAGATGCGGTAACTCGGAGTTGGGTTGTAGTTGGTCCCAATACCTTTGACGCTTGCATTCGACATTTCTCTTCTGAGTAGAGAGGTAAATATGAGGCACTGGAAAATGGAAAGCCCAAAGTTGGAAGCTGCATAAAGGGGTGCTTGAACACTTTCCTTCAAATCTATTTCCCACCAGTTCCTGTCACGGATCATGGGATACCCATTCTAAGCGCTACAGACATCTGCAAACCAGATTCTGCCCTGGATATGAGCCAGAAGGGCGCTGTCCCTGGTTTGAACTGGAGCCCAAAAGGTCATCACTTTTCGCCATTCCTGGAGTCTGAATTTTGCTGTGGCCGCAATTCCACGCTACGAACAGCTTTTGTAAAGATAAGTGTTCTTTCCTTTGTTTTGGACTCTTTGCTATGCTCCATACCTCGTGTTTCCTCCATGTCAATTGACTGCAAAGACCGGAATGCCAACACGGACTCTTGAACAACAAAATAAACCTGTGAACAGGAAGTGAAATGGAGGTGTGCTTTCTCCTCCTGATACGAGAACGCCAACAGCTTTTTTAACCCTTTTTTTTTTTTTTTTTTTTTTTTTTTTTTTCCTTTTTCCCCCTTTTTTTAATTTTAATTTTCCTTGGTTTTCCTTCCAAAAGGGGAAGGGTTTTAAACCCCCAAAAAACCCGGTTTTTTCCCCTTTTTGGGGTTTTCCCAAAGGTTTAACCCCCAAAAACCCCCCTTTGGCCCCCCCCCAAATTTTTTTAAACCGGGGGGGGGAAAAAATTTTGGAAAAAAAATTTTTCAAAATTTTTTTTTTTTAACTTTGGGCCCAACCCTTTTAAAAAAAAAAACCCCCCAAAATTTTTGGGGTTTTTTTTTTGGGGGAAACAAAAAAGGGGAAAAAAAAAAAAATTTGGCAATTTTTAAAAAAAAAACCAATTTTTTGGGAAATTTTTTTAAAAAGGGAATTTTTTTAAAAATAAAGGGTTTAAAACAAAAATTTTCCAAAAAATTTTTTTTGGAAAAGGGGGGGGCCCCCCCCCAAACCCGAGTTTCCCTTTTGGGTTGGCCCCCTTTTTTTAAAAAAAAAAGGGAAAAAACCCAAATTAAATTTAACAAAAACCTTTGGGAAAAAAATTTTTTTTTTTTTAAAAAATTTTTTTTTTTTGGGATTTTTTTTAAAAAAATTTAAAAAAACCCCAAAAAGGGAAAAAAAAATTTTTTTTTTTTAAAATTAAAAGGGGAAAATTTTAAAAAAAGGGGGGGGAAAAAAAAAAAGGGGGGGGAAAAAAATTTTTTTTGGCCCTTTCCAAATTAAAAATTTTTTCTTTTAAAAAAATTGGGAAAAAATTTAAATTTACAACCCCAAAAAGGGTTTTTTCCCCCCGGGTTTAAAATTTAATTTTAAAACCCCAAAAATTTTTTTAAAGTTTTCCCCCTTTTTCCGGGTTTAATTTTTTTTTTAAAAAAAAAGGGGGTTTTTTTAAAAGAAAAAAAAGGGGGTGGAAAATTTAAAAAACAACCCTTTTTTAAAAAGGGGGTTTTTTAAAAGGGAAAAGGGTTTTCCCCTTTGGGGGGGAATTTCCCCCCCAAAAAAAACCCAAAAATTTTAAAAAGGGAAAAGGGGAAAAAATTCCAATTTTAAACTTTCCCGGTGGGCCCCTTTTTTTGGCCCCGGGGAAAAATTTCCAAGGGGTTTAAAATTTAATTTTTTTTTCCCCCCCAAAAAAACCCCCCCCCTTTTTTTTTTTTTCCCCTTTGGGAAGGGAAAACCCTTTTTTTTTAAAAATTTACCTTTTTAAAAAAACCCCCCAAAATTTTTGGGGGGAAAAAACCCCTTTTTAAAATTTTTTGGAAAAAGGGTTTAAAAAAAAAAAAAAAAAAACCCCCCGGGAAAATTTTGGGAAAAAGGAAAATTTTTTTTTCAAATTTTCAAAAAATTTTTAAAACCCCAAAAAAAAGGAAATTTTTTTTAAAAAATTTTTTTTGGGGGGAAAACCCCCTTTAAAAAATTTTTTAAAAAAAGGAAAAAACCCTTTTTTTAAATTTTGGTTTTTTTTGGGGTTTTTTTTTTTTTTCCCCGTTTTTTTTTTTTTTTTTTCGGTTTTGGTTTTTTTGGGGTTTTTTTTTGGGTTTTGGGGGGGGTTTTTTTTGGTTTTTTTTCCTGGGGAAGTTTTTGGGGGTTTTTTTGGGGGGGTTTTTTGACCTTTTCGGAATTATACTCAGGAATCTTCTCACATAAATCGATAATGGAGAAACAAAATGTATCAGGGGTTTGATCATCGCTAAACCTAAAGTTTTTTAATTTGGCTCGTGCCGTTTCAGACGAATTGTTAATTTTAAACGCCTCCAAAAAATTCTTTTTTAAAGCTTCCCATTCTACATTTTTTCCAGTCGCAATAATTGTTTTAACATAGGTATTGTACCATGCTAAGGCTGGCGTCTTAATGTAGAAAGCCAAAAAGTCTACTTTTTGGGGGTCAGTCAACTTATACAATACACATGCCCTTTCAAACGTATTCACGAATTCTTCAGGGTTTTCGCTAATAACCCCGGTAAATGGCGAAACATTTAAAGCACTTGGAGTTAAATTCGATAAAGCCATTGTCCTTCAAATGATGCCAGAAGAATCAGAATGCAACAGATATTATTTCAACCGAAAAGAAGACATTTCGCTAAATAATTTCCTAATTTCTTAACACTTTCCTTCGGTGGGACCTCCATGTTACCTTGACCGCACTGTGAGACAAAATGTCTACATCTGAGTGTTATAAATCCTCAGATAACTATGAAACTCATGAAATCCCAGCGATCCGGAATGCGGTCAGAGTACACTCACACTATTCTCTATTTTTCTTTATTTCCTGGCATCATTTTGAATGACAACACTTTTTGTGAATAAATTAAATAATTACCGTGTTTATTACATACATATCACTCCGCACACACATAAAATAATGTACAACACAAACTTACATTTCGGAAAAATTTTGATTCGGAACCAGAGATTTTGATTCGGGAGCAGAACAGAAAACACAGGTAGAAAACAGCAACCAGCTCAATTGAAAGACGGTGGAGAAGTGTCTCGAGAAGTTTTCTTTCGTTTTCATTCTTTCTTATTCAAGTCGGTGGCTGAGGCACACCGAGAAGAAGATACATTCGTATTGCGTTTGTTTTGCATGAACGGACCTGCCCATCCCATTGGTCGGGGGGCCTATTAAATTTTGCCACACATAAGAAGCAAACGTTTGCAAACCCCAGATAACGCACATCCCAATGCAAGCGTGCCGTTATCAATATTTTGCTGTTTTGTTGTTTTGATGTTTTGATGTTTTGTTGTTTCGCTGATTTGATGTTTTAATCTTTTAACTTTTTGCTGTTTTGCTGTTTTAACTTTTTGATGTCTTGCTGTATTGTTGTTTTGCAGTTTTGCTGTTTTGCAGTTTCGCTGTTTTGATGTTTTGCTGTTTTGATGTTTTCATGTTTTGTTGTTTCACTGTTTTGATGTTTTCGTGTTTTGTTGTTTCGCTGTTTTGATGTTTTGATATTTTAATTGTTTGCTGTTTTGCTGTTTTAAATTTTTGATGTTTTGCTGTTTTGTTGTTTTGATGTCTTGCAGTTTTGCTATTTTGCAGTTTTGCTGTTTTGCTGTTTTGATGTTTTGCTGTTTTAACTTTTTGCTGTTTTGTTGTTTTGATGTTTTTCAGTTTTGCTGTTTTGCAGTTTTGCAGTTTTGATGTTTTGCTGCTTTAACTTTTTGTGATTTGTTGTTTTGATGTGTTGCAGATTTGCTGTTTTGCAGTTTTGTTGTTTTGATGTCTTGATGTCTTGATGTTTTGATGTTTTGCTGTTTTAACTTTTTGATGTTTTGCTGTTTTGTTGGGTTGTAGTTTTGGTGTTTTGCTGTTTTGCAGTTTTGCTGTTTTGCAGTTTTGCTGTTTTGATGTTTTGATGTTTTGCTGTTTTCATGTTTTGGTGTCATGATGTTTTGTTGTATTGATGTTTTCATGTTTTGTTGTTTCGCTGATTTGATGTTTTAATGTTTTATCTTTTTGCTGTTTTGCTGTTTTGTTGTATTGATGTCTTGCTGTTTTGTTGTTTTGCAGTTTTGATGTTTTGATGTTTTATCTTTTTGATGTTTTGATGTTTTGATGTTTTGCTGCTTTGCTGCTTTGCTGTTTTCATGTTTTGTTGTTTCGATGTTTTGATGTTTTGCTGTTTTAATTTTTTTTTGCTATTTTGCTGTTTTAACTTTTTGATGTTTTGCTGTTTTGTTGTATTGATGTTTTGCAGTTTTGCTCTTTTGCTGTTTTGACTTTTTTGATGTTTTGCTGGTTTGTTGTTTTGATGTTTTGCTGTTTTGTTGTTTTGGTGTTTTGCAGTTTTGCTGTTTTGCAGTTTTGCTGCTTTGATGTTTTGCTGTTTTAACTTTTTGATGTTTTGCTGTTTTGTTGTTTTGCAGTTTTGCTGATTTGATGTTTTAATGTTTTAACTTTTTGCTGTTTTGCTGTTTTAAATTTTTGATGTCTTGCTGTTTTGTTGTTTTGCAGTTTTGCTGTTTTGCAGTTTTGCTGTTTTGATGTTTCGATGTTTTGCGGTTTTCCTGTTTTGCTGTTTTTAATGTTTTCATGTTTTGATGTTTCGCTGTTTTGATATTTTTATTTTTGCTGTTTTGCTGTTTTAACTTTTTGATGTTTTGTTGTTTTGATGTTTTGCAGTTTTGCTGTTTTGCAGTTTTGCTATTTTACTGTTTTGCTGTTTTGATGTTTTGCTGTTTTAACTTTTTGATGTTTTGCTGCTTTGTTGTTTTGCAGTTTTGCTATTTTGCTGTTTTGCAGTTTTAGCTGTTTTGGTGTCATGATGTTTTGTTGTTTTGATGTTTTGATGTTTTGATTTTTGATGTTTTGATGTTTTGGTGTTTTGGTGTTTTCAAGTTTTGGTGTCATTATGTTTGATGTTTTGAATTTTGATGTTTTGCCGTGTTCAGCCGTAGTTCCTCTATACGTCATGTCCGGCTTGTTTTTCCCATTAGCTATCAGGCGCATAAAGAGAGAAGACTCCCAAGTTCCTCAAATCGTGTGGCAATGTTGGTTTCACAACTTCGTTGTGCACGCCAAGGGGAAAAGACCAACCGAGATATTTAGAATCTTGTGTAGCTTGTTAAGATTTATTATAGTTTATCAATATTGAATATGTTGCTGGTTGTTATAGAAATGGAAAATTGAATATTGTTAGGGGCCCCAGCCCCTAACTAGCAATGCGCACAAATTGTTAGAAAACTTTAACAGTTCTTTCAGTTTGTCATTGGACACCATTACTCTCGATGTCACTTGAGCAAAGTCAGCGTTCATCAGACCTGGAGGTTATATTTTCTCACTTTTGCTCAAACTGCAGACTGTTGACATAGCAGACATGATACCGCCGCAATTTAAATTGAGAACATTGAAGGATTCATGTAGGGACATCGCTGCACAGAACAAAACATGCCTTTCAGCTTAAAATCATTTCTCAGAGCAACTGAGAAATAATCAAAATTCGGAATGCTGGGCAAAATTTTGATATTTAATTTTTGCAGCGTCTATAACCGTTCCGCACTGGCGTTTAAACGGTTAAAGTTGGATAGGGCAGTGGCTATGCCTCGTCTCCTTCGGACTGGACATTAAACAGGTGGTCCGCTGTGATACCTTCTCACTGCGCACACGTTATAGAGCGCCTAGCTCGCGGTCCAAGAGGCTTGGCTCTTTAGGTACATTGCAAAGAAGCCACCATATCACAAGCCACACAATTTCCAATAATGCAGTCTTGTGTGTTAGCATATGCGTCAAAACTTATTCCAGCCGTTTCCATTGAATGCAAATTTATGCTAGCTTTTGAGGCCTTGTTCTCCTTGCGAACTCGTTTTGCGCCATGGTTCGAATGGGCCGCATGGCTGTCAGCTTATGATGCCAAAATGCGCAAGAAGTGAAATATATACGAAAGTGCAGATCATTTGGTATTACGTGAGATCATTCTATCTGGTTCTGAGGTGTTCAACTTCACCGCACATCAATAAGCCAAATTTCTTTTCGGGTAAAATGCATACTCGTGTATGCATGGAAAATTGCAGCCGGCCACCGCTTTGTCAAAAGAACATGGCCCATCAATCCAGCAGATTGGACTTTGTCCTCGCACGGGCCAAAGAACGATAAGATTTTGATTAATTCAAAACTCTAAAATGTGGTCAAATGCTAGAAAACTTTAACAGTCATAGTTTCAATTTGTCGTTGGACTTCAATCCTTCAGATTATTTCAACAATGGCTTACCTGGAATTTATTTTTTCACGCTTTTTCTCAAAATTCCCCTTTTGATATGCGCCCCGCCTGACGGCGCCGTAAGTGAAATTGAGAACCTTGTCGGTTTCCTGCAATTACGCCGTAGTTCTCCACAGGAAAAACATCTTTCAGCCTAATCGTTTTATAGAATAGGTGAGAAATAATTAAAGTCCTGAATGCATTGCCAGATAAAGAAATTGAAAGTTCGTTACGGCTATAACCGTTTCACCGAGATGGGTAGAGAGGGTCAGATTGGCATATTCATTGAATCTTGTACAAGCGATGCCCCACTGAGGAAGAAAAAAATATTTTTATTCTGTACAAGTAGCAATGGCCCCCTGTCTATTGGCCCCAAATATTTGAAAGTGCCCCTAAGGATCCAAATTCGGACTTTTTCGAACACAAAATTTAATATCCAACTGTTGCAAAATAAAATAAAGAGTTTGAAAATATCACTTTCTGCCTAAAATTTAGCTTTTAGGCGATAAATTTTATTATATCCGGCGAATTTGTTAGATTTTCATGCATGAAACTTTAATTTGTTGCCTCTCTTTCTCTGCACACCAATTGTGAACACTGTCCGTCCTTGCATGGTGTGTCTTTGTTGGACTGGTAGGCGCCGCATTGAACGTCGAATTTTAATCGTATAATTTTATACAAGGGCCTCCAAGATTCTTCGGGCACATGTGGAAATAGCAAAAGTGTCTAATACTTAAACCACCCATTTTCAGCATATCTTTATGCGGTTTCACGCCTTACATGAATGTCTTGTGACTTGTATTCTATGTGAGCATGTTTCCATTGCTTTGAAATGACACACGAATAAGAGCTTATCTACGTATACGAAGAGTTTAGGCTCTGCGTGTATATAACGGTACATCTGCCTGGTCGAATCCAATTGGACTGGCTTTGCGATGTTCTCGCCGGAAGGAGCGACTTTAAAAAGCCGACATCAATGAAACTAATTTTGCGCAAAAAGATATAGCCCCACCAGCTGCCAGGTGTATATTAGCCATTACCGCTGCGTCAAGCTCTCAAATAAAAAACAGGAATTTAAACGGCAGGTATAGACCAACGCTGTTGTCATCTTACTCGCGCCCTTCAAGAATCTTCAAAGTGAATGCCCTTTGGCTTAAGGATCTACAGATGATCCTCGGATGCAGGTTTGAGCACAAGCTCAAAAGAATTCGAGTTTGCAATCTCGCATCGTCCGGGTAAGCATTCTTGCGATTCATGAATCCTGAAAACGTTTAGGCACGAGCATGCTTAAAGGAATCACAGCACCAATAACACTGAAATCCTCCAAATATGTATTTTACGACTTACCGTTGGCATCAAGATAGCCCTCGCCATACCAAAATATCCATTGAAGTTCCACCACCAATGCCAAACGCACTGAAAGTTACCTGATATCACCACTTACAAGTCTCCAAACTTCAGGCATTTACCCCTTGAACACATGCAACACATCGTAGCACTGTTCCCTGGCTGCCCAAACCAAAGGATTTGGTTTAAAAGTCGCATAAATGGCCAAACGACTTTGTCGTTGGACACTGAAAGCCCAAAGAGTGCTTCAAACGATTTGAATTTCCAGATCGCGCGGCATTTTGAAAGAAATCAGAAGACATCTTGTTCGAATTTCCTCAAAATTTTGCGGTCGTGTCTAGTGGCGGGTTAGAATGCCTCTCAAATTCAATTTTTCAGGCCTAAAGGTCATGCGCCTGCGTAACTAAGCCTACGTTGCTGTCCATTATGCGTATTAAACTTCGTATCTCTGGACGTCATGGATCTCGGTGACTATTTGAAAGCTTTTATGCATAAAAAATTGAGGACTGTCATGATCAAATGTCGTTAGAAGGTATGCCGATATGCATCTTTTGTGCGCTGAATTAAAGAACACCGCCTTGGGTTTGAACCTGACTCTGGACGAGGCAGTGAGTCAAGTGTTAGAAAGTCCCTTTTATCGTATTTCAGGTTTTTTCAGGCTTAGCGGTCATAAGTTTGCGTTATTGTCCATTTTGCGTAATGAACTTGGAATTTTGGAAAGATTATGGATCTCGGTGCCTATTTGAAAAGCGCTATATGCCAAAATCAAGGAATATCATGAGCGAATTTCGTTTAGAAAGTGTGCGGATATACGTCTTTTGTTCCCTGGAGTAAAGAAAGACGTCTTGGGATTGAGCCTATGCCTCTGGAGGTACGGTTAGTCAAGGGTTAGAAAGCCTCTGTAGGGGTATTTTAGCTGAGTTTAGTGTCCAGCCGGCTTTTTAGAACATCTCTGTCTTCATACCATGGCATGCGCACGCATTTTCAGTTAGAAAGTTTCAAAGTTTGTCCGCATTTTCGTTGCGGGCCATGTCTGTGCAATAACTTTAAGGCCGTTAGTTTTAAGAGTCTTAATTTATGGGCCACTGATTTGGAAAATCAGCGCCGAAGAATATTGAACTCTGTAAAGTTTCACGAAGTGCAAAAATAGCCTTGGCACAGACAGCCAACTTTAGTAGAAAGCCTTTCCATTTCAACATTTTTGCTTAGTTTTAAGGTCCTGCCGCTATGCGTGTCCCGATGTTCATTCCGTGATACACGTGAAGCTATTCGGTCTTTGAAGACTTCCATTGGATCTCGAAATCTGTCTGAAGTGTGAAAAATCTGAAATTTCATGAAACACAGACACTGAAATCGCCCTGACTGAACTAAACATCTTTTGATCTCCACTGCAAGTTCGAAGGAACCCGATGGTTTCCAACACCTATAGGTACTGGCCAGTAGCAGTCCTCGCTCAGGAATGCGGTCTGTTGAGCTAGATGCAATAAAATGAGCACGCGCACACCTGCTTGTTTGGTTGTTGCTCAGCTAACGGTTCTTACCTGTTTATCCATGCAATACAACGGCAAATATCCTAAAAATAGTTTTTAGGCTAGTTTTAGGGGTTATAGTAAACTCAGCGGCTTCAAAATGATCCTGAAGCAGCCTGACACCCGTCCGAACATCCCTAGTGCGCGAAGGAGCGGAAGAAATCGCCCCCATAAGGCCTGAAGCAACTTTTGGAAATCGCCGTATACCTCCCGATTTATTTTTCACAATGATGAAAAGGCGAGACAGCAATTGCCTACAGAGGGTACATTACGTAAATCTTCTCACGTTTATTAAAAAAGCTGTCCAAAACCTGAGCTGACCCAACTCACATTTCCCGATGTTTGTTGCCAGCGTACTGGCTGGTGTCCGTTTCTTGTTGTCAACCCCTTTTGTAGTCAACTTTCTCGTTGGTGTCCGTTGCTTGTTGCCAATCTGCGGCTTGACATCCAATGAGATTTAATGAGAAGATGTTGAGAAATCCAAACTGACCTAATGCAACCCATATTTCCCGATGTTTGCTGTCAATTTACTGGTTGGTGTCCGTTGCGTGTTGTCAACCTGTGGCTTGATATCCAAGGAGTGAAGACCAGTCCACACATTCGCGATTTTGTCGCGTTGCCGCATCCGCGCGCGCGGGAAAGCTGTCGAGGGCAAAGACATTGCAATGTGTGCAGTGTTCTATACACGGGCGATATTGTCGCACCGGACAACTTTCCCACGCGCGCGGATGCGGCAACGCAACAAAATCGCGAATATGTGGACTGGTCTTGAGATGTTCAGAAAACCAATCTGACTCAACGCAACCCGCATTTCCCGATGTTTGTGGTGAACTTGATGGTTGGTTTCTGTTGCTTGCTGTCGACCTACCGAACCTGCGGCTTGACATCCACGCATGAGATGCAGAGAAAACCGACCTGACCTAATCAAAACCACATTTCCCACTCTTTGTTGTCAGCTGCTGGTTGGTGTCCGCTTGTTCTTTGTCAACCTGCTGCTTGATAATCACGCAAAGATGATGATAATCAAGCACAAGATGTAGAAAATGCCAACCTGACCTGACCAAGCCCATATTTATATGGAGGCATATATGGGCACGGTTGTCCCTATTCTTGAGTATTCGTGTCCCGTCTGGGATCCTTACCTTGTTTGCCACATTGAAGGCTTGGAAAAGGTTCAACGCAGCGCGGCTCGCTTTTTGCTCAACAATTACAATCCCCTAGCTAGTGTCTCCGCCATGATGAACGAAGTTGGATTGGTTCCCCTGTGCTCCCGTCGCCGTAACCGTAGGCTCTCCTTCCTTAAGAAGATTTTAAGCGGCAAGGTGGGTATTCAGCTGCCGCAAGTATTCAAGGAAAAGTTCATGCCCAGGCGCTCGTTACATGCTTTCCAGTATGAAATTCCTTTATTCAAGTTTAGGCCCTTTTCTATGTCATTCTTTCCAAGAACGTTAAATGACTGGAACAATTTGCCTCCTTCCTCAGCCTTGCTGAATTCTTTCACACCGACGAAAAATACTACTTCTGTTTCAACGCAGTCGTCTGTCCCTCACGCATGAAATTGCCGAATAGGCAACCAAAATCGAAACCCCTGATCTTAAATTAAAAGATGGATCCCGTTCAGGTAGGATATACTCGTATTCACAGGCTGGTAGAGATTTTCTTAGGCTACGCTTTTCGTTTTTCTAGTTATGTTTTCTTTTACTCTTTTACTATTTTACCTGCTGACATATTTGCATATTGACGCAAATAAACGGATGATAAATAAATATTTCCAATTGTTTGTCGTCAACCTAATGGTTGGTGCCCGTCTGTTGGTTGTTGTCAACCTTATGTGTGGTGTCCGCCAGTTGCATGTTGTCAACCTACTGGTTGGCGTCCGACTTATGTTTGCATGTTGTAACCGAATGGTTGGTGCCCATCTGTTGCTGGTTGTCAGCCTTCTTGCTTGCGGCCGCCCGTTGCATGTTGTCAACCTAATTATTGGTGTCTGTCTGTTGATTGTTGTCAGCCTAAAGGTTGGTGTCCGACTATTTGCATGTTGTCAACCGAATGGTTGGTGTCCACCGGTCGCTTGTTGCCAACGTTGCGTTGGTCCCTATCTGTTGCTCGTTGTCACTTATGCTTAGTGTCCGCCTGGTGCATGTTGTCAACCAAAGGATTGGTGTCCGTCTGATGATTGTTTCCAAACTACCTAAATGTTGGCGTCTGACTATTTGCATGTTGTCAACCGAATGGTTGGTGTCCATCTGTCTCCGGTTATCAGCCTTATAGCTGGTGTCCGCCTGTTCCATGTTGTCAACCTAATGATCGGTGTCCGCTGTTGATTGTTGTCAGCCTAAAGGTTGGTGTCCGACTATTTGCATGTTGTCAACCGAATGCTTGGTGTCCGCCGGTTGTTTGTTGTCAACCGGATGGTTGGTTTCGGTCTGTTGCTTGTTGTCCCTCATGCTTGGTGTACGCCTGGTGCATGTTGTCAACCTAATGATTGGTGTCCGTCTGTTGATTGTTATCCTAAATCTTGGCGACCGACTATTTGCATGTCGTCAATCGAATGGTTGGTTCCCATCTGTTGTTTGTTGTCAGCCGGATGGTTGGTGTCGGTCTGTTGCTTGTTGTCAGCCCATTGGTTTGTGTCCGCTGTTGTATGCTGTCAACCTAATGACTGGTGTCCATGTGTTGATTGTTGCCAACCTAAAGATTGGCGTCCGACTGTTTGCATGTTGTAACCGAATGGTTGGTGCTCTTCTATTGCTTGTTGTCAACCTTATGGTTGGTGTCCGCCTGTTGCATGTTGTCAACCTAATAATTGGCTTTCCTTTGTTGATTGTTGCCAACGAAAAAGTTGGCGTCCGACTATTTGCCCGTTGAAAACCAGAAAGGTTGATGTCCCGCCGGAGGTTTGTTGTCAACCAGATGCCATGCTCAAAAGGTTTCCTCGAGAAGAAAGTTCCAATTTTTATATCAAAAGAAACATTGTTCTGCTCGGAACAGCATGAGAGCCAGCCGCAAATCATTCATGGACCTTTCGTGCACTCGCACTTGATCCTCTTTGTTCTGCCACTTCTGTTGCTTCTGAAGTGAAATCAAACGTCAGTTTGATTTGTGAAACTTTTTGAGCACCCTGCGTATTATCTGCAGGTCTTTCCTTTTGTTAATTTTATAGCACATGCAGGATGCAACCCTGCACTTTTGTGGTCGTTTCTCCATTTTGTGTCCTTCGGAGTTCAGTGGTTGCCTGTGGTGTTCAGCATGTTTCCTCCTCATTTCGTTTCCTTCTTTCTTTGCTTTTCTTTTCTCTTCTTTTCTTTCTTTGCTGCATCTTCATAGCAGTTCTTCATAGCAGTCTACCCGAAAGCATCGTCCCCTTCCCATCCGGCTTTCTTCTGCGCTTTAGAACTTTCCTGCTCCATCATCCTCCCAAGAGGGGGTGGAAGAGAAGCAGATTTTGGATGTGGAGCATGACAGGATTGCAAAGCAAAGGCATTTAAACTCAGAAAATCAGGGGGGAGCCCAACGCCCACAGTCTTTCGGCCCTATCTTTTAAAATGTGGTCAATAAGGAAAATATTTTAAAGATGAGGGAAATATTGAGTTTTTTGAGAGCCCATCAGTCGCACTTGTCAAGAGTTCGGACGCCCACGGCCCATGCCTGTGGTGGGGAGAAAGTTTTTTTTTTTATTTGTAATGGGCCTGTCCCGTCTGTCTGCATTGTGCGTGTGCGGATTTGCCCGGGCTGTCTTCATCTGCAGGAACGAACTGATTCGTGTTCGGAACCGAAGTTAAGAGACAGGCGGTCTCAATTCCTGTCCGTTTGGAAATTGTTTTGTCTTGTCTGTCCCTTCAGTTGGATTCAGCATCATCACATGGACCCATATTATTATTGTAGGTCTTGGAAAATTATTTTCGTACAGAGTCTTCGCCAGATCATTTTGCCAGCGGATAAGCGTTTGTCGACCACCAGAGGTCTCAAGGTCAATGCGGCAGAGCAGTTTGACCTCAATAAAGATCACTTCGTTCCTCAGTGCATTGTCGCACCAGTCCAGGAGCCACACCACCGTCAGCTCATTTTGAATTTTGACCTCGGAACTATGACCCAATCCTGCGATTCCCGGCTTCAATATTGGAGGACAATCATTGAATTGTCTTACTCGTCGTATTCGCAGCCTCGTCGTTTCCTGCTCTGCATTTCGACACCAAGGTCCATCTCATCATCAGACTGCGATTTGGTGCCCGCCAGTTCCAGTTCACTCTTCCTGCAGTTCACTGTTCCCTTCCACATCCATTGTCCTGAAGTCTATTTGGCTTCGAACCTTGTCACGAAACCTCGCGTTGTTGCCCATTTCAACCTCTGACCAGACATTTCAACGCCTTGCATTCGACATGAGTTCCTTATATCCCCCCTCTGCCCACTTCTTCGCCTCTGCTGCTCTTCGGTGGTTTCTGCAGTCTTCACATCACAATCAAGCCGATTCCAAATCAGGGACAATCATCGATGCCTTCTTTGGCTGTAACTGGACAATCCCTGATGCCATTCAGGTGAGCCGATTTTTTTTCTTTATGCAGCCTCGTAATTTCCGTGTTCACTTTTTCGGAGAATGGCCAGTTTCATTCGGGACTTTCAGATGGCAGGGTTTACTGCACCTCCTTTCCAAAAATGTGCGCAATGATTCGGTCGGCCCTCGCTGTTGCCTGTGCCCTTGGCTTGCACTGGTGGGAAAGCTGGCCTCATGAACACCAGTGGGTATTCCACCCAAAATGTGCACCATCAAATTTCAAAACTTCTTCAGCTTCTGGGGGCCGTGACCCCCCAGACCTCCTCCAAGTGCCATAAGTGCTCTGTCCTTGGATCTCCACTGGGGCTGTCTCCCCTGGAATCCAAGTTCATAGCCTAGTGGTCTACGGCCAAACGATAGGCGCATGCAGCACCGAAAAATGGTCACGCCACGCATCGATGAGGCTCAATCTCTGAAAAATGTGTAACCCATTGTGCTGTCAGTGCTGTCAACAATCAGTGCTGTCAACAATCTGGCAAAAGCTGCACAGTAAACTATTCCTACTCCTACACCATCTTCCATCAAAATAGGATGAACAGATTTACGAGTATACACTTTTGAACAAAGCAAAATGTGCTATTGGTTTCCTGCGCAGAAATTTCGCAACCGTGTGCAAGTTTGGCAACCGCTGTTCGTGGTTCCATCCGGTTTCATTCCAATCACTGGAATGAAACTGGAACCGCTGGAACTGAACACGTTTGCAGAGCAAAAATGCAGCTCTGCAGTGGCTTGCCGCAAAAATCGTTCATACCAACTTTGATTGGAGTTCATTAAATCGCAAGCGCCATTTGGAATCACTGCGGAACATGCGCCGTAAAACACCATGACATTCGTGGAAGGCGTGAAACTGCATCAATCCCTGTTGAAATTGTTCGGCCCCTGTCTCTTGGATGAGCCAGGCTTTTGAAATTTCTCCCGCATGTGCAGTCACATTTTGGCAAAGTCCTGTCTTTCTTGTATGTGATGTGCGTGACAGCCTTTCGTATTTTTTTGAATTTGTGTATTCACCAGAAATTATTGATCAACTAACAAAAAATGAATAAGTGAAAGAATCAAAAGAAAGCACAAAAGAATCGCTGAAAGAGGCCCAAATGTTGCATCGCTGCAAAAGGGAACCAAGTGATATGAAGCAATGGGGTTCAAGAACGCAGTTTGGTCGCATGAAATGTTTGCCGAATGACAGAGAGAAACGCAATTCGGCGGCGAAAAATGCACAAGTACATAGTTGGCCTTTCAATTAGCATAAAATTAATTAAATATTGACCGAATTGAGCTCAACCTAAATGTGTGACAGGCTCCCTTGAATTGAGTGACTCTCCAGACTGTTTATCGTGCCTATATACCAACTATCTAGCGAGTCTTCAGAAAATGACGGTCCATTGGAGATTTTTATTGCAATTTTAAAGCACGGGGCAATATGTATTTCTCCATCTCGCATGCTCTGCAATACGCATTACATGAATGAATGCGTTTGCGGTGCATATGCGAGATGGGGAAATACATTATCCCATGCTTTAAAAATCCGATAAAAATCTCCCATGGCCCGTCATTTTCTGAAGACTCGGTATAGTACGGATTTAAAAATAATGTTTATGTTTCTTTTGCAGAATTTTTCGGTGTGTACCTATGCTTTTGCTAAAACACAACATTTCAATAGCTGTTGAAAACCTGGAAAGACCTGAAAAAACAATTGTATCTGGAGTTAACTATGATCTACAAACTACATTTGTTTGAAAATATTTGCATATGGAGTAGTTGGCGCCACTCAAGAAAATCGCAGATTTTATCAATATTGGCCTGAAATTGTGAAGTGCGTCTATTTTCCTGGGCTGTTCCCGGACCACACTCCATTGGAACCACTCTGGGGCTCCGCTCCAAACCCTCAGCCAAGACTGCATCCTTTACTAAGAACATTTGAATGATGGATGGACAAAGGAATTGTGACGTACTCTCAAAAGTGACATTTTCTCTCCCACGAAGGTGTCGGAGCTCGGAGACACATGGCAGAATTCGCAGTTGGGGCGAAAATACCAGGGTAGCAACAGCCATCAGGCAAAATCTTTTCCCACATGGCTTGTTGATTTTTCAGTAAAAAAACTAAAGGGCAAATAAACGGCATTTAAAAAAGGGCAGCTGTGCCTCGACTTTCTCCTGACTCTCCGACATGAAAGTTTTTGCGAGTGGATAAATAGGCCCTATGTGCTTTTTCCCTGAATGATATTGCCAAAAGGCATTTTGCGGCGCACTCATTCAGATTTGGTGTCATTCCAAGTGTCAATCCCCATCTCGCATGCGCCGCAAAACGCAGAAAATGGTGGGCCATAAAAATAGATTTTTGCCTGACTTTTGAAGCACAGGGCAATACAGGGTCTATCAAAAGTCCTCGAACATAGGAGAAATTTTAAAGGACTGGCTAATACAGGGGCCATCTAATTTCAACAGAGCTTGATGCAACTTGTCGCTTTACACGAGTATCATGATGATTTGCGGCGCATGCTGCCATTGATTCTAAATGGCGCCTGAGTTAATAATAAGCTCCTATGTTCGTAGACTTTTGATAAGGAGTGTATAAATTTCCCATCTCGTAAACGCCGCATAATCCGTTCCTTCAAGTAATGCGTTTTGCGGCGCAGGCGAGATGGGCAATTACATTGCCCAATGCTAAAAAAATCCGATAAAAATCTCCTATGGTACGGCATTTATTACTGAAGACCCCTTAATAAGTCTCCATTTTGCTGCGCGCTAATCAGTTTCCCCTTTTCAAAAACTGTTCCTGCCTTTTTCAGATGCCCTCGGAACTCGTGAAAGGATGCCATCTGTAATTCCGTTGGAACCTTGTCGAAGACTGCATCCAAAAGCTTCATGATGGATCGAGGAAGAAAGACAGATATGTTTTCGGGAACCGGACAGTTGACCGTCGTGGAAACACGCCGCCGTGGACACCTGGCCGCCGTGGACATCTTGGCCGACGGACATCTGGCTGACGGAAAACTGGCCTGCGTGGACATCTGACCGCCGTGGACATCTGGCGGTCATTCTCACCTTCTGGAAGGAACGGTCAGCAGGCGCACGAGATTCACGGATCCGCAATTGTCGAAATCTCCAGGACGAATGTGTCATCCACGCATTTCAACTCGTTCAATCATCAAAATGTGATGTGCCGCGTGCGATTTTCTTTCTGATTGTGTTTCACTTGACATCTCACCAGTTTCGGCTTGTCGCTCACGATGACCCCTGGTCACAGGTCGAACCCCTTATATCTTTCAAAATTATCGGTCAAATGGGATTAGCGATTATTTTAAGCTTTTCAAACATCGGGGCAATGGAGTTCAAATTGACACCAAAGCTGCGCAAAACATTTCGTCTCACTTGCAACGGAATGATGCATTTTACGGCTGTAGCACAAGATGGGTGAGGTCCAGTGCCCTGTGTGTGTTATATGAGAGGCCAAAAATGATCTTTGGATGGCCCGACACTTTTGAGAAGCTATTCTTGTGTGTCAAGTGCAGTTTTGTATGCGTGATTAAATGCCTGTGGTCTGCTGCGGTACGACCTATAGGGAACTTGAATCAAAACGTGCGAAGCGTTCAGCAGTTGTCATTGACCAAGTTCCAATTTGATTTCAAAAACATTTATTTTCATAAGCGATAACTCAGCTTGTATGGCATCACTATCGACACTTTTTTCATCGATGGTCACGATGGGCGGAATAACTCTACCAACTTCCTCTGCGAGTACCACATTGTTCGATTTTTCTTTTGGTTTGTTGTAATGTGATGGGGCTTTTGGGTACATCTCATTCCACTTGAAGATACAAACTGAGAATGCCCGCAAGCATGCTTGGAGTGAAATCGGAATTCGTGCAAAAATGAAGATCCGGTCGATATCTGACGATTGAGCAGAGAAATCAAAAGTTGTGCCTTTGTTTGAATGGGACAGTGTTGACTCAGTTTATATCTTCAAATGGAACGAGGTGTAGGCACTACGACTCGACACTTTATTTCAACTGCATGCAATGGAGTAAACGACTAAGAAAAGAGTTTCGGAGGCAACACCTAAATTGTAAAAACCAGTTCATCCCATTGTTACTCGCAAAGCTGACGTCAGAAACTATGATGTCATTCATTTTTCAAAGAAAAGATGCAGAGGACAAGACAATTGGAGTGAACGCAAAGCACCACTCACAAAAACTTATCTCTTGACCCGGATGACGGATTTCGATGAAACTTTTAAATTACAAAAGCTGCAAAACAAGCTATTCAAGCGTAGTACCTATACAATCAATTACGCCAAATTTTCCATGTTGGAAAAAGCCACGAAATCAATTGAACAATTGAGGAATGAAAGTGTTGAAGTCGGAAATGTATATGATAAAATTTCGGGCACTGTCACATGTTTCCAATGATTGTGCGATTTTATCTGTTCTACGAGTATAGGTCTATACTCGTAACCTCAGTTTGGCATGTTCTGATAGTTATAGAGGATGCTTTTAGCATTCCAATGACCAAAACTTTGCGCATTTGATCATCACTAGACTTTTTCATCGTGAAAGAACTCGAAAAATAATTCGTTTTCGAACCAAGAACACACGTCAATAAAGATGATTCACTCAACCAATGTTGTCTGCCGGGACATTTGCGCAAAGTTATCAAAGTTTAAAATTTTACGTTTCAGATATTCACCTTGGGGCGTGGGCGACAAGCGAACGCTCATGCTACACTACCCGCCAAATGTTTTCTGACTTAGATGATTATCTTTGGTGCCATCAAGTAGGCTAATTGCAAATGGCACAAAGTGCAGCAAAAGTAACACATGGTCGTTCATATCACATCGGCCTCCGGAAACGCGGAAAATGCTAAATGCACAAATTTATAGACTGACCGCCGGAAGTCTTCAGATATTGCAAAAATATCAGAGACGAAATCGTCCCTAAATTTTATGGTCAATGTTTATGTTCAAGACTTTTGGTGGGTAGTGTATCAAATACATGCGATCAAAAAGGTAAATATGTGAAATGTAAAACTTTCTGCGAAAAATCTTAGTAGCACTATATGGTTGTGTGCACCCCATATGCTTAATTTTTGACGCATGGCGCGTGTTCTTTGTGCCGAAAACGAAACAATGCGTTCGGGTCGCGTTCTCTAGTGATACCTAAAAGCGTCAAATTCTGTTCACAAGCCAAGTTTTTGGTGTCAAACTTTCCTTTTCAACATTTCCACATGTCAATCGGAGGTTATAAAGTTCAAAACATTGGATATTGCCAAACTGTTGAAAATATATAGGTGCATAAGGAACTTGACCCAGCATCCAAAACTTTCATTCCAAAAATGATTTCGGAATTTACATGTTGAAAATTTTGGAGTAGGCCGAAAACGAGTATATTACCTCTCTAAAACCAACGAATTTTCATCTTCCCATTGTTCCCAAGTCCCAACAACTTTTTTTCGGAAATAATCGGTTAATCAATTCACGAGAAATTTTATTTTAGTGTTCAATGAGCGGCGCACGGCGAACCGCCGCCCATTGGCATTGTCTTTTCCCCTTTCCTTCGACTTCCAGGAGGCTCTGGGAAAACTCGTGGGCAAAACTAATGACTAATTCCGCCACCGAAAAGCAATTTTGAGAACGTTGGGCAGGTGTATCCAATTTCTATACCAGAAACACCGGCGCGGGGCCATTCTCTTACCGTTGCGTTTGGATTGGCGAGCGAATATCTATAGAGTTTTGGCGAGCTCCCTTTCTGGTGCATTTTGGCAGTGAAGCTCGGACAACCGTTGGGAAATGCTCTGATTCGATTCAGACCACTGCTGAAGAAGATTTGATTCTTATCATGATCCATACTGTTCTGATATGATTCAGAAAGTACCCATAACTGAAAAAAAATGTGTTCATCCGGGACGCATCTTTACACATAACCGACACCAGCATCAGATGGCCGCGGTCGTTTTCGCTGTTAACGCTCGCTTGGGGCCCCACATGGAATTTCAGTTCAATGCATCTATTGCTAAACCTAACCTAACCTAACCTAACCTTTCGTAATTTTCCTCAAAACATATGGAGCTCGTTCGGGGCCCCTGTTTTGCATCTCCAGCTGGTGTCGGTTATGTAAATAAGCATCCGGAACCCAGAGCTCATGCTCCGTGGCCAAAGAATCGGGCGAAAAAAGTGCGTTGTGCTGCGTTTTAATCAACGCAACATGCAGTGCACGGAAATCAAGAGCTTTTCTCGGATATTCAGACCTCTTTCAGTCAATCGGTAAATGAGCCATGTTTTTATTTATCGCCTCCATTCGGCCGGAAATTCGCAAAGATCGACAAACTTGGGATCACGTTGGCCAAAGTTTGTCGCCAAGTCAAGGCCAAAGTTTGCCTGTTGACCCAAGTTTACGAACTCTGACGCCGTCATGGCGACGAAAACCGATAACCGACAAGAATTTTGAACAAATCGAATTTTCCATCAGTTCAGTAGAGCATCCAATTTTATGTAAAAACTAGGGGGCTTCCACCCTGCGGCCTTCGGCCGCGAACTCGCCATTTCTGGGTTGCGCCTGGAGCAGCGGCCTGCGCCTGCTACATGGCCCTAAACATGTCCTTCAATAGTTTTTTGCCTCTGAACATTCATCGTTGAATATGACCGAAATTTTAACTCTCAAGAGTGTTCCAAGCAAATGCGTACCAAGCGAATGGCACTTTGTCACCAACAGCGCAGTGGCGTTAAAGGTTAATAAATTGCGAAAATTATTAGAAAATCCCCAAAATCACCCCTTTGATGGCCAAAAACAGCAGTTTTCAGAATTTTCCTGTAATCAGCTATGAAAAACGGTCCTGATACCAAATTTTCACTGCTGTACCTTGTCTGGAAGTGCCCAATAATTTATGTCAGTGAGTCAGTCAGGGAAAGCAATTTTTGAAGGATAGCCGATTTATTGAAATTAAAATATCCGGCAATATGGAAGCGGTCCCAATATATTTTTTTCTCGACAATATTTAAACGTTTAAAACAACCAAAATCAAGCGAAAAAAATATCTATTTCGCATAGGCAAAAAATAGAGGGCCTTCTTGGAACCGTTTTTGTATTGTCACCTTGTTTCGGGGTTGTGCCAATTGCGATGGAAGAAAAGTGCATCTCAAGATGAGGAGGCGCATAACAGGCCTAACTTTAATTCTTAATGAAATTTTTGCCACAAAATGCCTTCCTGAAGCATCACCTTAACAAGTGCATGCGTTTCGCCGTCCTATTTTGAGAAAAAAATGCCCAGAGACTTCTTTCGTTGGGTGAATTCTGTGGTTCTGCGATCTCTCTCAGAAATCAGAAAAAACGCATTTCGCTCCGAATTGTTTGGTCACATGATTTCTATGGCCTTCAAAATGAGCTGCACGTTTATCCAAAATTGATCTATGTTTTTCTCTTTTTCGTTATAAATGATTGGGCACGAAGTCACCATAAAGGCAAGCCGTTTTTCGCATGAACATAAGCTAATATATCAAAACTTTCCAATTTCACAAAAATGGACACTTAAAATACCAGAAATTAACCATTTTGGTGAACTATTTTGGATAGAGAAATTCCATCTTCCGTTCACCATTCTGCTGGCACCAAATTTATGAGGCCATGCATCTGGCGTTCGCCTGAGATTGTTGCAAAATATCAACTCTACTTTTCCTTGTTGTTTGCACGCAGAAGCCAACCCCAACCATTTTTTCACTTCAATGTCCGTGCTGTGATGAATGTGTGAACTTTGTCGTCAATTCCATGCCGTCCATCCATGAGAACCACAAGAGATCAGACGATTCCATGAGATAGAATTTTGTCTTTGGCCTGATGCCTTGTGTGCATTTTGTCCACCAAAACTGTTATTTTACCAAAGATATGGTGGATGCGATTTGTTTTGCCGCATGAGGTAATTTTGACTGATTTTTATGTAGATATGCATGCAGTGCACGCAAGATTTTTTTCATTGAATAAAATTTTGCCCCTGATTCGTATGCAATTCGTAACATTTCCTGGTTTACCGGAAAGCCTTCTTGACATCGCGGAGGATACTTGGACGTCAGTATCTTTGTTCATGAAAAATAAAGGTTTTTAATTCAAGAGTTTCTTTGTTTATCATTAGGCCGACTGCGAAAACTCCATCTGTTGGATGTTGTGTTGCGTTTCTGAACAGAAACCTTGGTATTTGGTTATGTGAGGTCCCATCAGATGAAATAATCTTTTGCGGAAATTCGAAACTTGGGGAAAGTTGAAATTGTATTTTTGTGTCCTCACTCAACCTTGAACTACAGGGCCGATGCTGAATTACTGAATTCCTCCAAAACGCTCGCTTTTTGATATGTGGCAAATGTGCAATTTTTGGTAGATTTTCAACTTTTTCAATTGCTTCAAAGTCCATGATATTCGAGGATAATTCCGTCTTGGCCATCAATGCTGAAGAAAGACACGCCGCGAGAATGATCCGGGAGGAAAAGTTTTGTGTCAAATTTGCTGCATTT